>CAMAOG010000030.1:0-47344 GCA_945859605.1 Lumbricus rubellus | reverse complement strand
TTATTTATTGGCCTGTTTCACGTTTCGCGAGACCTGGTGTAAAATTATCGAGCTTGCCACTTGGAACTCTCCGGCTACAAGGCATCGACGCCACCACTACACCACCGCGCCCCACAACACCCGATTTCACACTAGGCATATTATTAATGCGGCCATGTTTACGTGTTTGTATGTATGTGTCTAGTTGTGTGTGTGTGTGTTTGCGCGTGTGTGTGGGTGTTTGTATAAAACTATGCACTTGTTATAGCGCCCCTTCAAGCTCTCTCTACTCGGTGTGTGCGTGCGTGCGTGCGTGCGTGCGTGCGTGCGTGTGTGTGTGTGTGTGTGTGTGTGTGTGTGTGTGTGTGTGTGTGTGTGTGTGTGTGTGTGTGTGTGTAAAACCAGTAGACTGACTCCAGTTGTGAGAACCCACACTAACTGGGTGTAGGACATTGGGTCTCTGGACATTATCCCCCCGGAATTATCCCCTCGGACATATCCCCAGGGGTAGGACATTTTGGATGTAGGACATTTCCCCCCTGGACATATTCCCCCCGGACATATTCCCCCCCGGACATTTACCCCCCGGACGTTTCCCCCCCCCCATAAGGGTCCCTATGTTAATGAATGACTGCACTAACCCTATCACTAACCCTAACCGACCCTCACGATGCCTAACCTGACCCTAACCGACCCTCACGATGCCTAACCTATGTTAATGAATCACTGCACTAACCCTATCACTAACCCTAACCGACCCTCACGATGCCTAACCTGACCCTAACCTACCCTCACGATGCCTAACCTGAACCTAACCAACCCTCTTGATGCCTAACCTATAATATGTACAGAACTTAGAACTTAGAACTTAGTCCATCCCGTGCAGATCTGCACATCGGGCAACGCATCGTCTCCATTCCTCTCTGTCAATGTACAGAGGGGGGAAATTGTCCGGGGGGGGTAAATGTCCTAGTCAAAAACGGAGGGGAAAACGTCCGAGGGGGGTAATTGTCCGGGGGGAATATGTCCGGGGGGGATATGTCCGGGGGGTAAATGTCCGTTCCCCGGACATTTTCCTCCAGTCTATTATAACTAACTTTGGTCCCCATCAAGATCAATCCACACAAAGAACTTTGCGGTCCCGCCAAGCAGGAGCAACGTAGAGACTGCGCAGTGCGCATGCGTGAGATCGGTTAGACAAGAGAGCAAAACCAATTGACCTTGGTTGCATTGATAACAAAAGTCGGTTGTCTCTTCTTATTTGCATATTTTGTATACGTCGGGGTTTAAAGTGTCAATGGTCGTCAGCTGAGACTACTCGGCCACAATAATGACGACATGATCGTTTTATAGGAGAATGTCATCATCATCGTTGTCGTCGTCGTCGTCGTCGTCATCGTCGTCGTCGTCGTCGTTGGACTTAATCTAATGATCCGGGCGATGTCTATTTTCGGCTGAGGACAAATACAACTAAACGGCAGATTAACTTAAGACGAAGACGACGACGAAGAAGAGGAAGAATAAACGAATGAATGGACGACGACGTCATTTGCATTTTTCTCAAACTCTAATTAATTCCGCTCCACTGAACACATTGATTGCCCATCATTATTGCTCGGGTGGCCGTCCGTCCATGTCTGTCTGTGTCCGTTCGTCCGTGTCCGTCCATGACCGTCCGTGTCCGTCCATGACCGTCCCTGTCTGTCCGTCCGTCTTGCCCAGCAACGACCACCCGCCCGACCGAACAACTCCCCGGCAACCCGGCTCACCGACCGACGGCTCAGCTGGCCGTCCAAATGGATCGGCTATTATTTTGTCCACCGTCAGCTGGATAAGGCGAAAAGCCCAATGGTTGTTGAGCCTGAAGTCACGTGTAGTGTCCGTTGGTGATTGGACGAGAAAATGGTGGGGGGGTTGGTTGTTTTGAATAACCGCCGTCCAACCACCCAACCAACCGTTGCAGCCAGAGAAAATAAACGCCATTTTCAAATTTCTATTTAAAAATTCCATGATCAATCTTCATGAAGTTTACGCAAAACAGCATCGAGTATAATTTTCTTTGTGAGTCTTGACTGATGAGTTAACCGAATGGAATCAAGTCGATTGGAAGTTACAAACACTGCGAAGGTTGATAAGAGGACGTCTGCTGTTATAATAGGCTAGACCCGATTTAAATTCCGACATTTAAACCCTACGTAGGCTATTGGATGCAACTGAATTTCAAAGCGCAGCAGCAGCAGCAGCAACAACATCAGCTACAGCATCAACATCAGTTACAGCATCGTACTATAGTCGCCAGAATCAGGTAGGTCTTTAAATACTTTTTTGTCTGAAGACATGACATAAACCATAGTGCTGTATAAATTCATCATCATCATCAATATCATAGGGCTCAATGCCCGTTAGAGTCCGACGCCACTCTCTGTCTGAGTCTGTCTCGCGTCATGCTGCCCAGCCTCAACTTGTCCGGTCAGCAGGTCTGCTCCATACCATTAACATCTTGGAGCATCTAGACCCCATTGTCCGATTGAAGAGAATCGTGAAAAAGAGGCATGAAGGACAACGTGGGTCAATGCCCGTTGTGTCCCACGCTCTCTCCCCGACTCTCTCCACCAGTCTGTCCTGACCGACCTGTGCATGTCTGCTTCACATCATGACACCTTGAAGCATCTGGGTAGCCATGTCACTTGTGTCGTGGTTTTGGCGGATTACAATCGTCTTGGTTTTTTACTGCCAGAGTATCGCCACCCATCTGGCAAACCTTCCTCATTTTGTCCGGGCTTAGGACCGGCACAGGGACTTTGTTGGTTCCCTGTGGCAGAGGATGGATGCAGTTTAACGTCATGCCCAGGACAGCTGTATAAATTAGTAGGCTATTATTCGCAATGCTTCGTAAAATATTAAACGATCCCGTACGCTACTATAAGAAATAGGAAAGTTTAGTGATTGGAAATGGCGTTCGCTGACAAACGTCCCCAGACACTGTTAATCCACTAATTTACAACGCATTACTCCAACTTAAGATATGCATCTATTGCTAATGGAGTTTATTCTTAACACAGACGGTTTATCGTAACGAAAACCCAAAGCAATTAAGCAAACGAATATTGACGAGTTGTTCTGTGAATGGAGAAGGTGCCAGTGATGGGCTCAGTGGTTATTCCCGGTGCTGATGATGAATATGATGAATGTTGTGTTTTGTCAAATAATTAAAGGCGCATAATCAGGTAACCGGTTGCATGCATACATACAGACATACATACCTAGTCGGCTAGGCCTACCTACGTACGTCGTACATGTCATACACACATAGGCCTACATTGTGGGGCGCGGTGGTGTAGTGGGCATGTTGGTTGCTTTGCAGCCAAAGGGTTGCAGATTCGAATTCCTTTCAAGTCGCCGCGTAGCGACCTTGGGCGAATCCTTTACTCGCAATTGATCAGCGCTTCGGCGAGAAACTCCAATGCAGTGTCCGCGCTGTAGTCGGGAGCGCCTCTGAGCAGTGACCTTGAAGGGGCGCTGTAACAAGTGCACATACAAACAAGCAAACAAACAAACATGCACACATGCACATACATAAATACATGTACATAATTATGTAGACATTGTGGCAATTGTGGCTATGACGTTGATGTTGCTTATCATAGTAATACAAGTGATGATGGTCGTGAAGTTGGTCATTCATTAAGTGTATATATATACTTGCATACATATACATATATATATACATATATATATATACATATATACATATACATATATATATGTTTTTACATATATGCATGTATGTGTTTTCGCTTGCGTACGTGCTCTGTGTTCGTGTGAATAGCAGCGCAATGGCTGATGGGATAGATGAGCAGTCGACAACCCATTGACAATTCAAAATGGCCGGAATTTGATGTCCATGCCGCAGAGTGGGGTGGGTGGGGAAGAAGGCTCCATAGAGACCCCGAGGTTATAATGGACCACAGGGAAGGCAGCAGAGCAGGCCGGGTCCCTGTATAGCGTTCTTAATGACTTGGTCGTCTAATTTGAATTGACGGCGGGATAGACGAAAATATGTGGGAGTGGTCGATTGGGCGGATCCGAGCGGAAGCTGGCCCTTCATACATTAGCAACGGTCCTCGAATAGCTACTCTCCCCCACCACCACCCCCCCCCACTGGGCCCCACACACTCTCTGATGATGACCCGTTTACGAGGTCAGTGTCAGGTTACACTACGAGCTTTGTTCAGATGATACAAGGATGATGATGATGACGACAACTGGTTGCACTCTGCCAGTGCCAGTCCCAAGCCGTGATAAAGGAGGAGGACGACACTAATCATCTTTGATAATTATGGCAGAGTCGTTGAACAGCAACAAACACAAACAACGTTCTATTGCACTGAATGAGACTGGGAACGTTGTTTCAACAGCTGCAGTCGTTCCAGATATCTTGTGCGCGCGCGCGCGCGTGTGTGTGTGAGAGACAGACAAACAGACATACAGACACAAAAACAGACACAGAGACAGAGAGAGAAAGAGAGAGACATACACAGAAAGAGAGAGAGATAAAGAGAGAGGCAGAGAGACAGACATACAGAGACAGAGAGAGAGCGAGAGAGAGCGAGAGAGAGAGAGAGAGAGAGAGAGAGGGGGGGGAGGCAGGGAGAGAGAAATCGAGAAAGTTGATTCTTCATTGGACTCATAGTTACATCCATTCAGGAATTGAATTATTTTCTTGTAAACTTGTAAATGTGTTTTCAAATCATCCCACTTTCGATCCATTTTCTCTACCGCTCCCTTCCTACCCTTCCCTTTCTCTAGATACAATGTCGTTCTGTATCTGCCATACTCTTGTTGTTTACAATCACTCTCCATATATTATATAAATTATATATATAGAGAGTGGTTTGAAGCGACACGCTGTGACGTGGGTACTAGGGTTCAAATCCACTGCTTGGGCTGATGAGTGGTTGGTCGGCGTCCTGTGCAGTCTCGGTCAGACTGACACTTGGCTCTCGCTCTTAATCCCCCTTGGCCGACTCGACCCCATTGGGATTCACACCCCATAGGGGTTTTAGACTGTGGTGTTTGGAGCAGAACCAGATCACGACCGTCACACCTTCGTAGGGGGGTGGGGTGGTCTTCGGTGGTGAGAGATCAGTGAAACTTCCCACCCACCCACCCCACTCATTCGTCACGTTTCATAATTACGGACCTTTGCTGCAGATGTCGTAAACACTACGAAGGGGTTGTCAGGTTTGAATTCTGTCCGTGTCTGTCTCTCTCTGTGTGTCTCTTTCAGTCTCTCTTTCTGTCTGTTTGTCTGTCACTCTTTGAGTTTTCATTGTAAATTGCAGGCCTACGAACATACTGAGAGATGGTTACAGAGTGTTAAACAACAACTGAAGTACAGCAGGAAGTGGACAGAGAAAGAGAGACAGACCTACTAACTCTCTGTTAGTAGGTCTGTCTGTCTCTCTTTCTCTCTCCGCTTCCTGCTGCGACGACACTCTGTAACCATTTCTCGGTATGTTGGTAGGCCTATATCTGCAATTTACAGTGCAAACTCAGAGGGAAGCATTGTGCATTCAAAACGTTCTATTTCCTGAGTTAACGTTAAGACATTTTATATGACCACAACATTTGCTTCGATACTAATAGCCTAAGACTCTTCCGTCTTGTAAAGCCTCGTTTATTGTAATTTTACGTTATAATGCTTTTTGATGCATCAACAAGTGAACTAATATAAAGTAGCATATAACTTAATGTATAATAAGGTATAATAATACTAATACAAGTGCAATGATGGCATCGTATTCCAATCGTTGAGTGTCAGCGTTTGTGGTGGTTAGATTATTTATCTTGTGGTTAATTCTGTGTCGTTTTAAGTTGGCAGTCCTCTCTTCCTGCGTTTCTTTGAAATGAGATCCGTCCATTAGAGACCTCAATATATCCAAATCTTTATTACTTAGTACATTCACTGAATAGCCACATTGTCGATTTGCATTTACGACTACTGATCACATGGCTAATTGCAGCTTGGTTAAAATAACGCCGCCTGCTTAAATTGACTCAGGCATACGGTATAAATAGCACAAGGTTTGCAGACTCCATTATATCGATTTAAAGACCACAGTAGGTTTACTGTTTTGCTGTTTTACTGTTTTGCTGTTTTACTGTGGGTTGCCACTAAGCCACTGTTTTGCTGTATTGAATACTACGCTAGTCGTGGCTGCCATGGGCTGGGAGCGCCTCTGAGTAGTTTCTTGAAGAGGCGCTATATGAATTCTAATAATGAATGAATGAATGAATGAATAATGAACTACATAATAAGAATGCACGGCTGTTGATATATCTGCGAGCGTTATAGTGTTGTCTCCTTGATCAGCTTTTGACAACATCTGCTGTCGATGGTTTTCTCGAGAGTACAATGTCAATAGCGACTTCAATCAGGGCAATTATTTATATCTTTGTGGACAACAATAATGTATTTGTATACGACGGCGAGGGAAAGAATTGGCTACCCGTCCTCATTCATATGCTGAGGCTAAGTAAATGAAGTCGCTAACACTTCACACCTATGCCTGACTTCACACCTATGGCTACTTCAGGATTTTAGAGCCTGCTCATCTTCTGCTATCTCATTGCTACAGAGACGAGTTTAACTTAGAGCTGCGCACAGTGCTGGTTGTCGCGGGATATTCTATATCCTCTGCAGCTATCCGGGGGGGGGTTTAAAGCATTCTATCCCCAGCGTATAGTTATTGAAAAATGCGTCAAAACTGATTAATTTTTCAATGCTTTTACAATCCTTTCTCTCACCATCTGACTTTGAAAGGAACCTTCGTCCAACTGCCATCTTTGGATCGAACGGTCATAAACTCTTCAGAATTTAATTACAACCCATCTATACCCTGTCCGGCATTTCGATACAGGATCGAAATCCATACAGAGATCACAATAGGACATGGGGGTACTAATGATGCACCCCTATGTCGCATAAGGGCCATGGAATTTCGCATTTAACGTGCTTGAGACGCGGACTGCCACGCCTAGGGGCAAAACGCTCCAAAGAGTTGCGTAACCCCCAAGTACTTAGTCGACGAATGAGACAAGTCGCGGGACAGGGTGAATGAGTGGAGTATACAGGATTCGATAGGGTCCGTCTTCACACCTGAATGCGTAGCTGATGGGAATATGGGGTTCAGGGGAGGTGTTGAAGCACACAAGCAGGTGAGAGAACGTCTCGTTTGGACGACCCCTATTAGAGGTGGTCAATGCCCCTGAGACTACTTTAATTTCGGATGGTTATAAGTTCTCAAACATGGTGCGCAAGTTCTCACTGTGAAATGCATAATCGTGTTATATTAAAATGGCGATGTGGTAAATGCATTATGCATACCATGTAAGGAAAATCTTCACTGCATACATGCATGTAATGACACATGCTTCTAACTGTAGGCCTATATTAGATCGACCGTAACAAACTCAAAGTACTACTATAGACATAATTATGGTGATGACTATAATTTCTTAATTGCTCTTCGATTCTTGTTAAAGAAACGCTAAGTAAATTTTTGCAATTAGCACAGTTACTGTAGGCCTAACCTTCAAATCTCTATAGCTCGCGTTGTGCTTTTCGCATTAAAAATCATCTTAAGTATGCCTATATTATATCGCTGCAGCTTTAATTAATGCCAGATGCATTTGGATCGACGCTGTATGAGTCATCGACCTATAATTAAAAGGATATACACGCTCTGCTAATTATGGGGCCATTTGTGGTCGATATATATACATAGACTATATACATATACACGACATGCAGTAGATCGTATGGTGAACGTAGTCCGGTATATACTGTATACGATATCTTTCAACTGCTCAGAGGAGTTCTAAACATGGTGGTGTAGTTTTGCTGACGACGTCCATATGTGTGTTCACGGTAATTACAGTCGGCGCTTGATTACTGGGACGGACTTGACGAATTAGGGTTTGATGAGATTCGCCGATCTTATCGCCACTGACCAGCGGGAATCCCACTGACCAACTGACCACCACAGGTCGTTAGCGATAAGCCTCATCGACCGATGCCTGGCTGCTTCAGCGTAGACGCTTTGATCGTTCGACGTCTGCCCGCCCAGTGCTCTCCGGTGCTCTCCAGTCTCCGCCGCTGCCGCCTCTAACTCCTTCTCCCCCTCTCCTCCCCTTCTCTCTTTCTCTCCGCTTCCCAGGAGGCACATTAAACCCCGACTCTGCCGACAACCTGTTGACATGTCTTTCCTTCCTTTCTCAAACTTTATTTATTTATTCCACATTATGTTTCCCGTTCCGGATAGTAACTGCTTATGCATCGCTCTTTCGTGCGTTTCCTCTCAATAACCTATTTTTCGAGTCTTTAATGTATACTACTTTTGCTGGCATATATCAATAAACTAGTAATTCGGCTTAAAATTCTAACGGTACTTTGCTTGGTTGCGAGATTTGCTCTGCAAACTGGACACAAACTCAACATCCAAGCTGTTTATGTCTCAGTAAAAATATTTTTTTCTTATTATTCGACTATTTTATTATCATAGGTGCTAACGATCAAAATGACTAAACGACTTGTCAGCTTTGGTTGACTCAATAACACAGACCTTAGTTAATTGAATGTCAAACAAGCACTTGCAGTAACTCAGAAATTGTAGACAATTCAGAAACTGATGAGTTCTTAAAAGGCTATATATTATTGAAACTGTGCCAACAAGGTCTGTATATATGTAGAGACGGTTAAATTGGTCAAGCGTTCCGAATATTACTTAATTATAGCATCTTGGCTTAAATGAATGCGCTAGATGATAGTATGCATTTCTGTGAGCAGCTGAAAATAGTAAAGACTAACCAATGTCGCTGCTGGCAGATGAACTGATAGGAATGCTTTGAAGTAGATCTATGCTGATGAGTTCATACCATAAACTATATATAATATATATAATATATATAATATATATATATATAATATATATAATATATACAGGTGCGCCAAAAAAAAGTAATCCCCTACGGTTTTAACCCATATCTTGGCCAAAAATACTAATTTTTAAATGACATTTCACAGTCTTAAAGGCAATTCATATTTACGTACAATTGTTCAAATTTCATCAAAATTTTTCAAACGGAACAAAAGTTATGCCACTTTTGGGTAGGCCACCAACCGTTTTTTGACGATTGAAAAACGAAACGCAACAAAAACTAGGTTTTACTCCAATATCTTGGCCAAAAGTAAGAATTTCGATATGAAATTTTACAGGCGTAAGGACAATTCATATTTACACATGATGGCCAGATTTAATTAAAATATTTCGAGCACAACAAAAGTTATACCACTTTTAGTGAGACCAATCCCGATTTTTGACGATTCAAAGACGTAACGCAGCGAAAAGTAGCAAAAACACGATTTTATTAAGTCTCATCTCAAATAATAATAAGAAGTGTTGGCACTGGTGGTGAGCACATTGAACACACGGTGTGAAGCACAACCATGTTCATTTTACAACAGTTATTGGAGATGAGACTTAATAAAATCATGTTTTGTTACTTTTTGTTGCGTTACGTTTTTGAATCGTCAAAAAACGGTGGATGGCCTCTCTAAAAGAGGCATAACTTTTGTTCCGTTTGGAATATTCTGATGAAATTTGGCCATCGTGTGTAAATATGAATTGTCCTTACGCCTGCAAAGTTTCATTTCGTAATTCTTACTTTTGGTCTAGATATTGTCAAAAAACCTCGTTTTTGTTGCGTTTCGTTTTTGAATCGCCAAAAAACGGTGGGTGACCTCCCTTAAAGTAGCATAACTTTTGTTCTGTTTGAAATATTTTGCTGAAATTTGACCATTGTACGTAATTTTGAATTGCCTTTAAGACTGTAAAGTTTCATTTAAAAATCCGTATGTTTGGCCAAGATATGGGCTAAAAACCGTAGGGGATTACTTTTTTTGGCGCACCCTGTATATATAGACTATATATATAATGTGTGTGTGTGTGGACTGTGGAGTTTCATGAAACTGATCCCAAATGGTCAACGTTTCAATACTTTGCTGTTAATCATTTGACGACTTACCAATTTGTAACCCTAAACTATAGGCCTATGCTGTAATTTGTATACTAGTTCAAACACTACCTCCGCCATTGAAGTCTCCTCGGTAAAGTTTGGTCTGTGTAATTTGAGCCGAAATTCATGCGCCTTCTTATTTTGTACGACTTCCTATTCTTACACTTTCCGACATACATTATGTCTATCCGTCTATTGTTAAACAGTGCTGCTGTGTACCGATATAGATACTTCACAACTGTGTATATCCCATAAATAGCCAAATGAGAAAGGATATATGAGTTCAGCATGTCTATGGGCAGCAGCTGCGGTGACGTAACAAAACAGACCTTAATTATCTAGATCAAATAGAGATATTCACCGAGCGGGACAATTCATTTTCTCTATAGTAGCTTTTAGTCTACTCCATCTTAATTAAAGAGCAGAGTTCAGTACTCAGAACTAGATCGCGTTACAAGTGGTTGGTATTCATAGGCATAGGCTAGATCTTGGAAAAACGAAGTCCATGCCAAGTTAGTTTGCCACACGACTTCTGCAGACGTGAATCGGTGAGAAGTCTTTACGAGAGGAATCCAGGAATATAACCGATCGCAAGTTGCACCTAAACAGATATTGCATTAGTTAACAGTTTGGTCACTGAAAGAATATTTTGACGTATATAAAAAATTAAAAATCTAGGCTTTTACTCACAGATATGGTTTTCAAATTCGCGGCATAATTATATGTGTCATAATATTATTACTGCTGATCCGGTCTGCTAAAGCAGGTGATGCGGCCTTCATGATATCATGACGTTCATTAATAATTTAGCGCTCTCATTAATACTAGAACTACAGAACTTTTATCATATAAAATTTTTTGGGACTCTATAGCATAGGACCTAGGTCGATAGTCGCTTAGATTTGAGTCACGGTTAATAGCCATGTGAAGTGCAGTTACATGTTTTTCATATAGAATTTCCTCTTAGACATAGACTGTGCTTTCTATATAATTGGTCTCATGGTATGGAATGAGCTCCCACCAGTGATATTTTAGTTCAGGGAATAATTTTAGTTATTATTTTTATTCTATTCTAACTTTTTATTTATTATTATTATTCTATTTTAGTTAATGAAATAATTTTAGTTTTTATTATTATTCAGTTCAATGAAAATAATTTTAGTTTTTATTTAGTTCAAGTTCAGTTTGCATAATTAATACAATACATAGGAAAAGAACAGAAGTTACAGAACAAAAGAACGCCTATATTTAATTAACGTGGTGTGTTCACTGTGTTGGAAGAGTATTAATGAAGAATGCAACTGAAGTTAAACAAGAATATGGTTATTTAATTTGTGGAAGACCCTCATCTCGAAAGATTTTCTAATTATGTTGCGACGACCTGCAGTGAGGATACAGCACACTGAAAAAATCCGCTCAACGTATGCCTGAGAGGCTGGGGCAGTTACCAAATCCTGACCAAGCATGGACAGTTTGCTATAGCAACTTTTTTTATCTTGCCAGAAGTCAAGTGCATTGTCACACACAACATTGTCAGTATCCATTATATATCGATTCAGCTGATCCAGAATAGTGTCATTATTGTTCGATGTTGCCGGTAACTCAGCGGCCTTACATTTGGATTTATTTGTTATAGCATCGTAAAAACGAAGAATTTCCAAACCGGACTATCCTTTTTTCGCCCAGCGAGCAATTTTGCAAGCGAACTCGTTATTATTTACTTTCTAAACAAAATAAATATTTCAGTATGAATAACAACCACACTTCGCTGCTTTTTCTGAAATTTCTGAAATAAAGGAAGCGGAAGTTGATAGAATTGCGGAAGTTGATAATGGGCGCGTTTTTTGACATCGGAGCGTTCACCCAGTGCATTCCAAAACGTGATCGAAAAAAATTTACACGACTTTCAACAATTTTCGTTTGGCTAATAATTTTAGTTATTATTATTATTCAGTTCGGTACTTTTAAATATAGTTTTTATTCTATTTTCGTTAGTGAAATAATTATAGTTATGATTTCTTTATTATTAACGATTCCGCCAAAAAATTTAGTTTTTATTTAGTTCTCGTTAACGAAAATATCACTGGCTCCCACTGTCTAAACGTCTTATTCCTATGCATGGTTTACTAAGATGCATTCCAGCGCAGCCTTAAAACCGTCGTTTTCAGCCAAGGCTGCTGGGTCGGAAGCGCTGCTGAGTAGTAGTATAGCCTACCAGGAAGTGGCGCTATATAGATCTCTATAATGAATACATATATCCAGCTGTTTGAAAGTCAATGACAAAATTGAGCTTAACGTCTGTTTGGTGGTAAGAAAAAGAGAGATAAGGCATCCTATAAACGAGAGACCATAATAGCACACTGCATAAACGATTGTAATTTATGCTTATATATATATATATATATATATATATATTGTTGCAATGATCAATGATCAATGAATATCTGTTTGTTTTCAGACGAAGGAGGACAGCTGCTGCAGAGAATGACCTTCGTCTGCGATAACAAGGTGAATGCTGGATCGATGGAAATGGAAAGACGACGAACAGACCGACCAAAGTTGGTTGGACTGAACGATCAGCTGACGTGTAGGATCTGCTGCGGTTATCTCATCGATGCAACAACCATCACTGATTGCATCCATTCATGTAAGTCATCACTGACTGCATCCATTCATGTAAGTTATCACTGAATGCATTCATTCATGTAAGTTATCACTGAATGCATTCATTCATGTAAGTCATCATTGACTGCATCCATTCATGTAAGTGTCATCTTTCCATCTCACCGAATTCCACTCTAATATTATCAAACTATCAGTTTCAAACATCCTCCGCCTCCTTACACGTTCGCCAGGATCGCTGACGTTCATCTTGCTTCAACTCTGTATTGTCAATGTCAAATGCAAACGTTACACACTATATTAAGAACCTGTCGCGGAACCTGTGGGCTGTAGGCTACTATAGTCGCTAGATAAATGTGCATATGTAATTAATGACCCTGGACAGGTTGTTGTACGCACCTGCCTGTGCATCCGAGCAGTCGGATTCAGTAGTAAGAGCTGAGAGGTATAAGATATTAAGTTGTGATAACATTAGTTCTGGGTTCAGAAACATGAAATGACATTGACGTTGCATTTTTTAGGACACTTGACCTTAATTTGTTGCAATCAAGCAATGCATGCTGCATGCACGTTCGTGCTTAGTGTAGCAATTACATTCTACGTCGTCCTCACTGTTCATGCTGCTTCCAACTACCCCTAGACATTCATATAGCACCCGCTTTATAATCTATAATTATAAGCAACGTAATAAATCGCGTGATTGTTTCATGCTGTGACTGCATCATAGTCTGTCGTGTTTGTCTGGTGCGTCATTTGGAGTCGAGCGGAAGTTGTTGTCCGATCTGTGGACGACCTGTCTACTTCGATCGATCTCATCAATTCAATGAAAGCAATGTTCGTTCGGATCATACACTGCAGCATCTCGTCTACAAACTCGTTCCTAACCTTTTCGCAGGTCAGTTTTTCTTAGTGATGTTTATAGCTCCTCTGAGTATACTTCTTGAAGGGGCGCTATATAAGTTTTCGGAATGAATGAATATTAGGAGGTCTGCGGGTATATTTCAACCAGTTCGCGTTTGTTTACAAGTACCCGATCCGTACCCGCGGGTCGGTCGGTATACGTGTCCGGTAAACATTTCACGAGCGGGTCAAGTGCGTCTAGAATCGTTACGAATACGGGTATATTCGGTTTTACCCGTATCGGCGTGACGTTTGGGGAGCCTGTGGAGGGGTAGGCTATGTTTGTACAGTCCACCACCTCAAAACAGTGTTCTTTATAACTGGCGGATCATTCTGGAAAGCCTGCATGTACACACCTGATGGGGAGGGGGAAGGCCACGCCCATTTTCCCCGTCAAACTAGCTGGTGAGAAATTTGCAAATTTCTCAAGGGGGCCATGGCCGGATTTGCCCTCTGGATCCACCTCTGCATATGCTCCATCTAAGTCTAGTAACTAACTATGATATTAGACTACATTTAAATAGAGGTGTTGTTCCGACATAATTGAGTTTCTCTAAATGTTAACTCTGACCAGGATCCTAAAGTCTATGCTGTAGAACCCACGTCTTCCATATTTCACACAAATTCGAATAAAATTTGTATGTATTGATATGTAATTGTTTGATCTTTTTATTATTTGCGTCCGATTTATTGAATAGTAGGCCTAACTTTCTACTGATTTGGCTGCTGACAAATCAACATTTAACCAGAAAATCCACCAAGCACACTAAATATAGCGGATGTAGGACATTTCCCCCCTGGACATATTCCCCCCCGGACATATTCCCCCCCGGACATTTACCCCCCCGGACGTTTTCCCCCCCGACCTAGGACATTTCCCCCCCCCCCCCTATAAGGTCCCTATTTTTGAATGACTGCACTAACCGTACCACTAACCCTAACCGACCCTCACGATGCCTAACCTGACCCTAACCGACCCTCACGATGCCTAACCTGACCCTAACCGACCCTCACGATGTCTAACCTGACCCTAACCGACCCTCACGATGCCTAACCTGACCCTAACCGACCCTCACGATGCCTAACCTGACCCTAACCGACCCTCACGATGTCTAACCTGACCCTAACCGACCCTCACGATGTCTAACTTATGTTAATGAATGACTGCACTAACCGTACCACTAACCCTAACCGACCCTCACGATGCCTAACCTGACCCTAACCGACTCTCACGATGCCTAACCTGACCCTAACCGACCCTCACGATGCCAAACCTAACCAACCCTCACGATGCCTAACCTATATGTACAGAGGGGGAAATTGTCCGGGGGGTAAATGTCCTAGTCAAAAACGGGGAGAAAAACGTCCGGGGGGGGGTAATTGTCCGGGGGGAATATGTCCGGGGGGGGAATATGTCCAGGGGGGTAAATGTCCGGCTCCCAAATATAGCCTACATGCACTGTATGCAGCTTATACAGTAAGCCCATACACATGGATCTTTGTGATAAAACAAACAAATTTCGTATAATACTCATTAATTGATGACGACATTGTTCTGGATTATCAGGTAATGAAACAGTAAGCAAAGACTTATAGATTCCTAATGAATTTTAAAAAAACTGCTTATGTCTAACATTTGAAATCGTCTGTCTTTCTACAGAAGAAAGAATGCGAAGAAGACTTTTTCTTCTTGGAGCCAATAAAACAGGTAACCAGCCTGTAATTGGAAAATACTGGTTCGTACTTTTTACTTGTAATTTTTACACTGAGAGAGACAGGCAGACAGAAAGACAGACAGACAGACAGAAAGACAGACAGAAAGACAGACAGACAGACAAAGAGTGAGTGACATATGGGGTTGTGTAGAAATGCTGAAACTTTTTATTGTCTGAGTTTTAACTCCACTGATATGGTTTGGCAGACCAACAGCCATGAAGCAAATTAAAGGTGTTTTCTCAAACAGACAAATTTTGGCTCTTTCTCATATATCATGTACCCTAAGACTCTTTTCAAAATCAAACTTCAAAAGGCGAGATCGCTCATTTGTGACTACTTTTCACCAAAGTATTGCCTTCAACTAAAATTATTCTACGGGCTAGATGAAGACACACACAGACAGGCGTATGGCAGCAAAGGCATAGCAACCTTGAATGGTAACAGTATTAACAAAGCTAGCCTTTAACAATGCACATGATTATACTTGATAATGATGATGATGATGATGATGATGATGATGATGATGATGATGATGATGATGATGATGATGATGATGATGATGATGATACTTGATGACGATGACGATGATACTTGATGACGATGACGATGATGATGATACTTGATGACGATGATGATGATGATACTTGATGACGATGATGATGACGATGACGATGATGATGATGATGATGACGATGATGATGATGATGATGATGATGATGATGATGATGATGATGATGATGATGATACTTGATGATTCCATTCTCGGATATTTAATAGCACGAAAGACCCGTGCAGCATTTATGGATTATTGAAGATTTTGAAAAATGATCAAGATATCGATACCTGTCATAATACTTGTCTTTGTTCTCAGAACACCAGCCAAGCGATCCACTGTCCCCCAGAGTGACTTCGAAACTTTTGAATCTCTCCAAGATCAGCCTCGTTCTCGCAAGAACTGTCTGCACTCAGTCAGATGCCGACTCCATGCAACAACTAGAGGTGACTAATTAGTGTGGAGAAAACACTAATTTCTCTAGCGTTCATTTTGCTAATGTCACTTTAAGACTGGGCTACTAGGATACTGACGCTGGTATTAAACACGAATTCATTTAACTTGAAATGAAGAACTTACAATTTTTTCTAAGGAAGGTGGATAGGATAAGTTGTCATTGTTCGTTTTGAATGGAATTTAGAAAAAGAGAATTTCCTTTTCGAAAGCTGTAGAAAGAATGTAAAGTGACGAATGAGATTGAGTGGCAGAGGTAGTGGCAGGAAGAAAATAGGAAAATTAAAAATTAATCTGAATTAATGATTTTCAGTTTTTGATGCTATTCTCATGATAAAGGCTAAATATTTAATTAGACGATTCCGTGTGTGCCTGGTTTCTAATTAACAATGCATCATCAACTGAAGTCTGAATTCAAACCAATTCAAAGCCACAATGTGCTAAGTGACTTAATACATTTGAGCATTGTATGAGCTATCTGATCTGGTAAGTTTTCATAATAGCAATTAAGCATGTAGCTTGCATGCTTAGTCCATCTTGTGGAATTGGTAAAATCTTCTAATTATATGTTGGAAATGTTTTTTCAGTGCACAAGTGACATCGTTTACCTTCAGTGTCCTGCAAATATAACGATATCCGTCTTGAAGAAATTCATTCGCTGTAAGATGGATCTAGAAAAGAACAACGAATTCGAGGTAATTCGTTAGACTAGCGTTATTGAAACAATTTTTACAGCGCCTGAGCAACTATATGATTGTAAAATGTAAAGTGTCTGTGTGACCAGCCAGAAGAAGAGTTCAGAGCATTAAAAGTGATATGACTGAGGTTAACAAGACGAAAGTCTTATTGAATATAATATAATGCTAATAGGAGTCTATATACAATTATACATACAATTATATCGCCGTGTTCACGCGTAGGACAAGACAAATAACACACAAGCTGGTAAAGTGTAATATTTGATTAAGAAAGCTGTTTTTCTACACTATAGCTATGGTCACTGATTGAATTAATGCTGTTAGGCCTACTACTCAAAAGTCAGATTATATGTACAAAACATATACAGCTTAATCATCATTGGTTATCATAATTATTCGACTAAAGCCTGGTACAAATGCATTTGCATGCATCGTTTATCTGCTGCAGTATACTATAGGCCATACCTCCTTCGCTCGTCTTGACCGAAGAATTCTATTAGCATTTGGCAGCTTAAAAATGGAGCTTCACCAACATGCACAAGTGACCAGTCTATCACGCGTCTCCTGCTCTGCGGCGCCTCCTAGGGAATGGATAGTTAACTATCTTTGTGTCGTGCATGTCGGAAATGAATTAATATGCACCGAATTAGGCCTAGGCTGTTATTTAGGAAATAATTGCAGTGATTTGTGACTATAGACAAAGTCTGCTATTTTTCAGATTTGGATCTATCATCGAGATTTATTCCTGAAAGACTACTACACTCTACTAGACGTTGCCGAAACATACGACTGGAATATGGTAAGCAATAAGCATGATAGAATGCAGACTAGATCTTTCAGCTTGTCTAGTTCACCTATAGTCCTATACGGTACTCCTATAGCCTATAATGCCTATCATGTGCATCAACATGCGTCCCACTGTGTGTCTGGCTGAAGGTCTAATTGTTTTTCTGGATAACTCTCTTGATAACTCTTTATGTATTCCCATCTGTTTCTCTTCCTCTCTTCCACTCTTCTCTCGTGTCCTTCTTTTCCTTTTCCTCCACGATACCAGCCTTCTCTACTGATGGCTCCAGAAAAATTCTGCAAGACATTGCGATAAAAAAAGTACATAATAATTATCCGATTGTGTTTGTTTGTTTGTTCGCTAGACGTCACCACTGACTCTATTCTTTATGGTGCGCCAATCAACAGAGATACTTTCATCTGTTGCTGATGTCCTTCTGATGCGGCGGTCGTCGTCCATTCCATCCTCATCCTCTCAGCTGCAGCAGCAGATGAACAGAAAGCGACTTCACGTGAAGATCGATCTGACTGCAGACCGTTCTTCTCCTCCTCCAGTTACCAAGGCAACGCATCATCACAGGAGACGAAACAAGAGAGACGTCGTGAGAGAGACAACCCTTCAGTCTCCAGGTGTTGCTAGCTGCTCCATCTCGCAGAATAAGGGAAGTGGTAACAGACTGCCAGGACTGCAGCAGATCATCCAGAGTTCTAGGTCAGAAACATTGAGAGGATGGGCACCACCGGATGACAGAGGGATTCCGTCGTCTGTGGTTGGTTCTTGTCTGGATGCTGGAAGTGGTCGTCATGGTAACGAGAATAGAACGAGAACAAAGACTCTGTCTAAGAAGGAGATGCTCTTATCGAAGCTGCGATCACAGGCAGGAGTCAGCAGCAGTAGCCAGGGTCACGTGGCATCTGAAAGTGACGTCAAACGCTTTGATTGCTCACCTGTAGTTTCACCAGGTCCTTCTCTTTTAGGCTCATCTAGTCGGAATTTAAGTCAAGTCAACGCAACTCACTTGAGTAGGACACCCCTCGGTGACCATGTCTGCCATATCACTCCGGACGAAAACTGCGGACTTCCGCTGAAGAAGCGAATGTTCTTTGGAGCCAATCAATGGCGCTGCAGTTCATCGTTGTCTCGGAGTGACAGAGAAAACAATCCTCCTCGTCCGTCGTCGTCATCTTCCATCGCTTGTTCATTGATCTCTGAACCTCGCAGCGGTTCAGTCGTTGGTTTACGGTTGCGAGACGATTTGACGTCTAGTCTCAGTAGAACTTCGATGGTGGCTGGAGTCACTGCAAGAGTTCCTCTTAAGATTTACGAAGACAAGAGTGAAACCAATCCATCTTCATCTCATCCCATTCCTCCTACTCCTCCTCCACTTCCTCCTGCGAAGATTGGAATAGTGATAAGTCGAGGTCGTGCAATGACCTTGCAGGATCGTCAGAGGATGTTGGCCAAGTCTTCCTCGTCTCCTACGGAATCCTCTGGATCGATGGCTGCTCAGCCATCAACGTCTGCTTCATCATCATCATCATCGACTGCTCGGATCGATCGATCTCACTTCGATGAGTCTGAGAACAACATGGATGTGGAGACGAGGAACTTCTGGTGGAAGAAGAGATCGCAAATGATGATGATGGATGAGACGAAGAAGTCAACGACCTTCAGCCAATCTGATGACCTTCAGAGGAAAGAGAGTGGTGAAGGAAAACGGGAAAACTGCTCGTCCATCGCCGACGACGATTCGCTTCCACAAAAGACGATGATGACGACGACAACAACGATGATGACGACGAAGAGACGACATCGAGGAGTTCTTCGTGTGAGGGGCAACACCCCCGTCAGTGATCACATGACTACGACGACCACGTGACTCACACCACGTGATCAACGAGAGACTCAAAGGCGTACAGTTATTCGGATCAAAATATTTGAGTGCTTTCTAAGAGGAACAACTGGCGAAACAACAGTCAATTGACAATGTTTAGGCTTATACTTTGAAGCGCATAGGCACATCAGGCAGGATAGAAAGAATTTCTGGGTTTTCCATTTCGGACGGTCTTCTGCAAAGTTCATGGTCGTAAATACACAGAATTGGTTTTAACATTTCTAAAGTCACATATTTTGTGGTTTTAATCTGCAAACCCCCATGAATACGAGCATGCTTACTTTTGCAATTTACACGTCGTTCTAAGTCCAACTGCAAAATAACCGCAGCTTAGGCCTAACACGTTGTGGTTATTTATAAATTATGCTTTGTGGTGCTAATGCTGTAGACTGCTATAGTTTTAGAAATAATTTCTTATTACTGCATGTTGCTGTTTACTGCATTTAGTAATGTTATGATGTCCGGTCTGTTGAATTTATGACTGCTTGGTTTTTGCTTTTACGTGGACGTTTTGATCTCAAAGTCAAATAAGGTATCTGCTACGCATGTTGTTGCACTTGTTGTTGCTACTGTTGTTTATGTTGCTTTTTCATTGTTGTATTGAATGTGCTTTTGAAAAGTTGTGCTGTGGTGATATTACGAGAAGCTGCGAATGTGAATATGTGAACATTCTAAAGTAGCGTGTATGCAATGCTATGCATTTGTAAACAATGCAAAATTCAACAACCGTATAAACTTACGAATTCATTGAGCATACAAAAAGGATTTAATGTAAAACACTTTCACACTATACTTTACTGCATGAACTCCAATTACCGGAGGCAAGAATATGAAAATGATTTCATAATAAAGTTCTTAATCGTTCTGTTGTTTAATTGTGCTGTTTAATATTCTTAAAGGTAAACGACACTACTAAACATATTGCGCATGTACTGTCCTCGCGAGCATCTCTGATCCCATGGTAACTCGACCCGGACCACCATGGACTGCAGTAAGTCTTACAAGACAACCCTTTTGACTCGACGCAGTGCTCGATAGACTATTATAATCATTTTTATTCTTCATTATAATATTATTATTACAATAAGCAAACAAATAAAGTAACAATAACAACTTAATTGTAATAATTGCAATTGAACATTTATATAGCGCCGCTCACAGATTCAGTAGCGCTCCCGACTCTAGTTAGCACTGCCGCTAACGAATAGCATAGTCTTCAGGCGATGCAACGGGCAATGACCTCATATTAGAGACAAAGAGTAGCAGCCGAGAGTTGTGCAATTTAACGACACTGTGATAATAAAATATAGGCTTATCAATGGCGAGTCTAGCTAGCAATCGACATCCACACAACATTCACAGTTTATAATACTGTCAGTTCATTCAGAAGGTGGCGCTTCAGAATGATGGCATATAAATGTAATGTAGGCCTATAATTAAAGCTTAGAAAATTAATGTAACAAACACTTTAAAGCCGAAAGTTAGCCTATCTTTATTAACTTTCCTATATAGACCGTTGATCCTTTTATATATTTATAAGGTAATAATTTTAAGCGAAAATACGTTGAAATAACAAAAGACCTACAGAATTAACTGTTTTCACATACTCAGAAAATAATGGGCCTAATTATATATATAGGCCTAGGCTTATATATTATATTATATATAAAAATCGTTTTATTGACAGAATAACCGGTCGACCTAACGCGACAGTTAACAAGCACAAAGGTTGCAGCGAAAGAATTCCTAATAAACGTTTCTCCTATTCATATGTATCAGCATATTGACAGGTGCTGAAGAGGCTTCTAGCGCGAACGTTTCATAACTATTCACCAGAAATCCCAGAATTCAATATATTGACTTCTGTATAACTGATTTACAAAGGAAGTAATCGATGGTCTGTTCAGGTGAATCCTGTACTGGGTGGGACAAAAAGTATCTCCTACATTTTTTGCCAATATCTTGGCCAGAAGTAAAAAATTTTAGATTACATTTTATAGGCTTAAAGGCAGGGCTGTTTTTAAGGAATTTTTAGACCTGCACAACTCCTTCTTTTCCTTCCCATCCTCCATGGTAAATTACTTCCAATCGGAGGACAATGACCATTTTTTGCTAGTTTTAACTGCACAAAAGTGCTTTTTCAACTGCACAAATTCATTTAGAACTGCACATTTTGTGTACAACTGCACGTTAGAAAACCTGCTTAAAGGGGATTTAGGCCTATATCTACGCACAGAATTCGAACGTTCATAATTTTGACCAAGATCTTGGCAAAAGGGATACCTTTTTGGTTCACCTTGTATTTTCGTTTAATTCTATAAAACAAACGGCAGAACGCTGTAGGTTCACATTAATTTTAGTACAATATTGACAGAATATGATTACTTAGTACTAATGGTTTAGATTGTTAGTAGGCCTACACTGTCTTGTCAGATCCACACTGACCAAGTGATCAAGGACTTGGTTTGTATGCTATTTTTGTTTGATGTCTCGTGCATTATACGCTGTGGTGTTGCTATAATCATAACATCAATTACATGCAAATATACATAGGTCCTTCATAAGTGTGTACATACGTATTCACATAGACATTCGTGCACACATACATGATGCATACATAGCCTACACACGTGTTTATAGTTGTCTACTACCTAAATACACACGAACAGGCGCACATGTTCACACACACACACAAACACACACACACAACCTCAAATGCAGACATGCATACATAATGCAAATACGTATGTCTAATTAGTAGCACGGATTAAGTGTACATGGTGTTTATAAGCTGCTGCATAATAACTATTAGACTCCAGAGTCTCATCGTCCGTCTCCATCATGTTTGAACATGTACAATTGTACATGTAGCATTAAAGGTCCAGCGATGAACATCATCATCATCATCTCTCAACCCACATCATGCAATTCTATACTGTTGATAATGCAAGCGCGATCATAAGCATGCACACACCGTTGCATGCTGAATGAGTGGGCCGCGGTTCGGCCTACATTCACAGATTTTCACTGGCTTATAAGGAAGGCGGCGGAGGCGGAGGCCATGGACTTGGAGTGAGCTTCTATTTAAGCTGGTCCTTTAGATTCGTCGCACTGTGTGTTTGCAGCTGGAGCTTCTCGCCGACTGACTGACTGACTGCCCTGACACCTTCGATTGGAAAAGTTACCACTGGCGGGAACTATCAAACACGTAACGCTCAACACGGACACTGACAGATTTCGCGTCGTATACGATTTAAGAGAAAGACATAGACATAGTCTATTTATTGATCAGCTGTGCTAGTCGGGTTTTGCTCTCACGTAAATTTAATGAGCAGTGGCAGAAGACTCCACTCCACAAATGCTATTTTATATAGCCACCTATCGCACAGGTAACGCCCGCCGGTAATTAGCAGTAGGTGTAAATTTGCAACATGAGCAACAACAACAACAACAACAGCAACAACATAGGCCTACCTCGATCTGAGAAGCAGCAGCTAATATCTGCAACGTCGTCTTAAGTGACGGCAGAAGGATAACAACGACCCGTGACATCATTTGACATCGTCATCGTGACCATGATGACAAGACGCTGGTTCACTCGGTTATCTGTCGCCAGCACATCATCATCAATATCATTCTTCGTTGTTTTGATAACACTTACCACTTTTCCAGCTTTTGGAGGAGACGTAGCAGGTGGTGGTGGTGGTGGCAGTGGTGGTGGTAGTGGTGGTGGTGGTAGTGGTGGAAACGCGAGAACGACGATGCTTCCTCCGTCGTCATCATCGTTGTCGTTGCAATCGATCGCTGCTTTCGGTGGAAACAATAATTCTCGTCAGGAGAGAGCCGAATGGTACAAGCGCGGAATAATTGAACATATCTTGAACGTGACGGGCAGAAGGAACGGGTCAGCGGCAGCTGCGGCGCTGCAGACTGTTCAGACGAAGGGTACGACGTTGCGGCTGGAAGAGGATCGGGAGGAGGTGTCTACTGGAGGCAGCTCTACCAGAAGAGATAATCATGTCAGAGGAACGGTTCCACCTGATCGGAACCAAGGAACGAGCCTCAGGAACACGATGATATCACATGCAAGGGAGAAGATTAAATTCAATCCAAATGAAGGTATGATCTGTAGCCACCCAACCCATTTAGTTTTCACGCTTAATAATTATATAGGCCTATAAATGCCCGATAATATAATAACTTGTGTCCCCATGCATAGGTCTCTTCTACATTTATTCATTCAATTCAGCAATTTATATAGCGACACTTGAAGAAGCCTTCTAAGATGCACTTTAAAGTCTTCGATGCTCGTCTATATAATTTTATATATATATATATATGTAAAAATTTCAATTCCATTAATCTCCGGACTCTACGCGGTTAAACTGTTTACAATACATAATGTACATTGTACAATATACAATACAGTTGTATTTCGATATCGCATGCATCTTCAAGAGTTCAGACACGTGCACACACGACATACAGTACAAGAAAATAGCGATCTTTTCCTTGAGGCTAGAATTAATTCCATCTGGGGAGGGGTCAGCCACTCGGATCTCTACTCAGAGGCGCTCCCCCACCCAAGGTGAGGCGAAACAGAACACTGTTATATTCTTTAAAAATTTCTTATATTATATTGGAATACTGTAGGAAGGTGAATTGATGAATGAAGAAAGATAGGCCTGTGCATGTGTTGGCTGATAATATGTATTGCAGGTTGTCTGTTCTGATAGTAGTTAAGATTTATGTCTTCTGTGATTTGTGTTCTTTGTGATTTGTTTCAATTGCATAACTGTACACTGTAACCGGTTGCGGTCTGTCAACTGGATTGTTCGATAAAGAAATATTGTTATCATTGATTGATATGCCCTGCCATGAGAACCACAATTGTAAGAGAACAAGAAATTTTCAAGACAAATGAGTTAGTCCACCGACGATTGGGTATCTACATGTAAGTGGAATTCATTAGAGTATAGGCATGCACCACTGGAGGGGGATCTTGTTGCTCTATGTACGTACATTCAATTGCCCCAATTATTTTTATACCAGTAGAAGTCTGCAGTTTTATCTCCGTTTGTTCACAAAGACCGTTTTATTCAGGATATTGTCATTTGCAACCGATTCAGCCTAAGACTTATGTTTTGTGCGTATTGACGTGGGCGAAGTTTATCAGGGGCTGGGGGGGGGGGCTAAGCTCCCCCAAAAGGCGCCCAAACTCGGCTTTTTAACCATGAAAATTGTATCTTTTCCGGGTTTAGCCCCCTAAGAAGGCATTAGCCCCTCCAAGAACGGAAACCAAATTCCGCCCATGCGTATTGAGTATACATAAAGCATCGGATCTCTACTCACACATGCATAGGCGCTCATTGTTTGCGGATGCTACCCATATACATACATCGTGGGGTGTGGTGGTGTAGTGGTGGCGTCGTTGCCTCGGAGCCGGAAGGTTCGAGGTTCGAATCCACCTCGCCGCGTAAGGACCTTGGGCAAGTTCTTCACTCGCAATTGTTCAGCGCTTCGGCGTGAAACTCCGATGCAGTGTCCGCTCTGTATTCGGGAGCGCCTCTGAGTGGAGAGAGCTTGAAGGGGCGCTATAACAAGTGCACATACAAACAAACACATACAAATAATCAGATGGTATTTCTGTGCAAGCACTTGAGACGCTTATAACATATGATCATGACCCCTTAGATCACCCGTGATTTTGAACTGACCATTTTGATGATCTACAGACTAGCTCGTATGTACAAGCAGACGATGTAAAGAATTATTGATTTACAAGACCAATGATGATGATGATGATAATGAGTTTGGCTATCAATGCATGAGACCACAGACAGATAGAAAGAAAGAACACAGACAGACAGACAGACAGACAGACAGACAGACAGACAGACAGACAGACAGACAGACAGACAGACAGACAGATAGACAGACACACAGACACACAGACAGACAGATAGATAGACACACAGACACACACACCCAGACGGATGGACGGACGGATGGACAGACGCAGAGACAGAGGCAGAGGCAGAGGCAGAGGGGCAGAGACGAAGACAGAGTTGGGGCGAAACTGGATTTATACACATACGATTATAATTATTGAGGCCAGTGTTCCTATCATTTAGCATGCTGCTGCTCTAGTGAACTATAACCTACTCGACTCACATGCGCGTCTGCATTCATCAGTCGCATTCTTGTGACCAGAATATATATATTTGGATGCGCCTATATAACTTATGTGCTGAGGAACACGTACGAATCTTGGTCACAACAAACAGTGTGCCTAGTACTAAATAAAGGGTAAATACTATTTAGAATTTATTTAAGGGATTACAACTGTTCACGTCACTATTCAAATGGTCATACAAAAGTGTCTGTGTAGCCTACTAATCATTGCTAATAGTAAATCACCAGTATGCAGAGTAAATTTAAAATTTCTTTTTAGTTACTGACTTATAGTTGACTTAAAATTCTTTAACACAGTTTAATATGTAGACTATTACGCTAGGTTTATGAAATTATAGCCAATTTATAATTGCTTAAACTTACCAGAACTACTTACTGAATGTCACTATAAATGGACACTTCCAGGCACTTATCTGCAACTAACACCGATAGCAGCTAAATGGTACTTAAATAGTCATGTGGAATTTGCAGTATTTCACACATAGCAAAATTAACAAATGTGGAGGCTCTGTTCAGTAAACTTGAGGGGACCCAACCTTACAGAATCACAGCAAAAACCCACACAAAACGTGTTAGGCTATATTCACCCTCTCGACCGGGTGTCTCATGCCCAGACCGACACAGTAGCGAAGGTTTGGAGTGAAAAGCTGAAAACACTGTGGAAATGCATTCCGTTCAAACAGACACACACAGAGTTTGCTCTTTATTTATATGGATAAGTATATTTCTCACCACGCCTGTATTGGCTATTATAGCCCTATATATATATTATGTGTCGTCATAATTATGCAAATTTATCAACCTAATATTACATGTGTATCATGTCAGAAAAATATCACTAAACATCTGCAGCTGTGATGAATGGATCCGCTGAGCTTTTCATCTTTTGAGTAATGACTTGACGGAATCCAAATAGATCGGATTAACAAAACGTTTGGCTTCAATTATTTGTGAGGAGCTATATCTTTCTGATGATGGAAGACTTCATAAAAATCATTCCGTTGAATATACGGGTGCACATACGAAAATTCGGAACTCCAATAAAAACGCATCCTTTCGTCGTCGTCATCATCGTCGTCGTCGTCGTCATTATGGTCGTCGTCGTCGTCATCATCACAAATTCAGTGATCGGTACAACGTGACAGGCGAAAATTTGTCGGGCAGAGATTTTTAATCACTGTGTAGTGTGTAGTGTGTAGTGTGTATGTAGTGTGTATGTAGTGTGTATGTAGTGTGTGTGCGTGTAGCGTGTAGCGTGTAGTGCGTAGTGTGTAGTGTTTTGAATCTGCATAATTATTTACTGAATAAAAACTGAATGAGTGGAGCAGAATTGGAAGTCAGACGGAACTACGAGCAGCAACATCTGTTCAATGACTTTACTTTTGATGAAGCAGCCGTGATTGGAGTCGGCCTTCTTTGTACGACGGCACGGAGTAAGAGAGGCACAGACAGGGACAAACAGGAGGGATAGGAAGAGAAACGATGCGAAGGATCGAAAGGGGAGAGTGGAGGAAGAGGCGCAAGGGTGGACGGAGGGACGCAGACAAGGAGACAGTGAGGGAGGAAGGGGTACAGCGTGGACGATAAATCAATGCCTGCAATTATTTTTCGTGCGACGAAATACTATGTTCCTCTGTTCAGTAAGTTAATCTCTTCTGCTCAAGAATGGCATCAACCTGTTTAATATTTTGATGATGAATAATGGCATCGGTTGGCGCGAGAGGGAACTCGATAGATTAGAGTGGAGGAGAAGCAGACGTACGCGTGCACCATGCATGACAGTGTACGCTGAGATGCATGCGTGAGCTCTGCGCATGTCAGTGCAAAACTGGGACGGGTCGAAGGTCAACGAAGTGTCCTTCGATATGCGGGCGCAAGAACTTCCACGCCGCCATGTGAACTGGGGAGCTTCATCCGCTTCAAGTTGCAAGTCAAACAATTAACGGAAATTGCTTCTAAAATGCACCATAATCACTGTGCTGCAAATTGATCTATGAACCTAACCTTACAATAGATCGGTACGGATTCTGAAATAGGAACTTTATTTAATGCTATGTCGTATATTTCAAAAGCAACTTCACGGTCTAAATTATTCGGACCAAATTGGAATCTACACTAGAATAAAAACGCCGCCTATGACGCGGTGATGCAGCCAACCTGAACCAATAATTGCCAACAGAGGATATAAAAGCAGATAAGGTTTTTTAAAGAAATTTTTTAACTTCGCAACCAGCAATTTGTAGTTGTTTCTGAGAATTTTTACGGAAAATGTTGCAAGTCGCCGGCGAAAAAATCGGATGACTTTTTCTTTCCTTTTTTTTAGTCCCCACTTCGAGATTGGAAATTTACTCTTCCTACTGCGTATTTTTCACTGCATAGGCCTACGTCCTCCGTTCCATGTCCCTTCTTCCGTAGTAAACTGGCTGCAGTTACCTTTTGTTAATGATTATCATTGCACGAGACTGATTTTAGTTTTTACAACTGCACAACTTCATTTCAAACTGCATATTAATTTGTGTAGAACTACATGTTGAACAGCCCGGAAGCAGAAGTGGATCTCTACTTCTGATGTCTGCTTCCTTATGCAGTCGGTAGGCCTATACCTTTATTATTACATGCACGATCGGACGCTTAAATCCAGGAAACACCCTATGACTCCATGCAGATCATTAGCCACCTAATGGTCGAAGAACGGCTGGATATATATAATATATAATATATATAGCATATATATATATATATATATATATATATATAGACTGCCTCATAGGGTTAGGCTTGTGTGTCGATACGCCTCTTTCTAGTTACGCTCCCGCTGAAGTGCAAGGCGCATCAAAGCGTCTTTGTGTAGATTAGAAGCCACTCTGCACCGGTTTCATGTTTCCATGATAGCCATAAGTGGATTTTGCATCATATGTAACTTAATGTAAGGATGTTATAAGTGTAGTCGTACTTGTATGTGTCACCAGCGCACTGGTATACTTGTAATTGTATTGCTACATTGATACTTGTACTGGCTCCTGCAATGGTACTTGCACTCTCAGTTGTAGTTGTACTTGTACTGTTCTTGAAATGGTACTTGCACTGGCAGTTGTAGTGGTACTTATAATGGTACTTGCACTGGCAGTTGTAGTGGTATTCGTACTGGTACTTGCATTGGCAGGGGTAGTGGTACTTGTACTGGTGCTTGCACTGGCAGTTGTACCGATACTTGCACCGATACTGTGCACCTTTCCGAATGTATCTTCTTTCACATTCACAATCTGTACAGGACAAATTTCAACGTCTACTCACAACAGACACTAGTGAACTGCTTAAATACAAAGTCTGCCAGTAACTGTCAAAAAGCTAAAAACCTTATAGACACTCCTACTCTACAGATTCTAAAAAGGTGCTGCACACATATTCTAAATGCAACATGTAGGCATATGCCAATTTCAAGAAACGTTCTGGTCTCATAGGCTATTCCATAGCAGCTTTGGGATTTTACACTGTTGATTAAGAACTGTAAATGTAGGCTACATGCTTTTCCTATTGCGACCGTGTTGAACTCGAGCGTGCCAATTTTTTATGAATTAATCGGGTGACATTCTTCGCCAAATCTCCCAGCTTTAATGGGCGATACGCCATCGATGGTTCCCCATATTATACCATGCCATACAATTTTTGGATTGATAATGCGCCGCTCACAGTACAGCCTAATCAGTATAATACGCATCGTTTTCACCCATTGTCCCAGATAACGGTCTTCCAGGTTGGTTGTTGTGTGGCGTACCAGGGGGTGAGTCAACAGACACTACGGGCGCCTTACCTCGCCTATCGCCCCGCTGCGACCCATCGCCCTCAGGTTCGATGGCATCACTTGGCGGTGCCGTTTCAGCGTCCGGGAGATACTCGGTCTTACCAGGACGCCGTGAATCTCCCGGGTCGCTGTGCGCTGCGTGGTCCTCGCCAGCGACTTCACTCCCGGGGGAAGACGACCGTGAAACCGACGCCTGCGATCGGCTGGCCCGCCCGGCTATATCAGACCCACTCTCTGCCTCATCCGCGGTCGCCGAGTAGGCAACGTCCTGAGCACAAGGATGACCGACGCTCAACACAGGGTTCTTGTTCCCGCAGGCAGAGCGGCCTCGCCGGGCGCCGCTTCTCGCGACGGCGGTCTCCGTCTTCTTACCCGACTTATCGCTTCCTTTGGTGATCACGCGGCACCGGGCCGCCACCGAACCAACACCACCACTGGGGAATACTGCCGACTCTCTTATCCCCGCTGACCATGTCGCCTGAAACCAGGGCCAGTCTCTCAGGGCAAATGCCCGACTCATCTTGTCGATCAGAATCACCCAAGTGACAATTTACTCACAGACACTCCGACGGGCGGAGGCGGTCCGTAGGCCCGATAGAAACTGAAGCCAACGACGGTCGCCCTCCGTCACCGTGCGCGGAACTCTCCCGACACGAAACTAGCAAAGACGCCCGCGCTGATGCGCGGCGCTCGCCGGGGTGCTCGCCTCACCCGATCTCCCGACACGAACACTCACAACCGACACCGAGACCAACAGACAAACGCGGGTCGCCGACTTGGCAGCAGACCGCAGGAACCAACAGTTGGACCGCCGGTGAACCACTTGGGACGACCGGGGCTGACGCGCGGCTCCAAACAGCCCTTGTCTCACGCGCTCTCCCGACTCCGAGTCGCGCAGCCCAACCACTGTCGCTGCCGGTAACTTTCCCGTTGGCACTTAGCCGGAAACTCACAAGAGCGTCGTGGTGCGATGCTGTTCTGCGCCGGTAGATCCGAGGTAAAAATAAAAGGCCGGGAGGCCTGGGGAACAGGTAAACGGAAAACCCGTGTCTACAAATTAGACTAATGTTTTATAGGTTTTCTAATGGCGCTTATCGCCCTTACTCTCAACAGTTACTGACCTCAGTGGTAAGTCCCTGACAAAACACTTGGTCTTATCTAACACTGTAACGTAAAGAAGACTACCTTGCAAAGCCCTCAGCTTGCCTGGACTCTTGGTCCACCACTTACTCCCTACTCAACGGTGAGCAACAGATTCTAGAAAGTGACGAGTCACACGGAGAATCTAAACAACCGATCACCAAGATCGTTCTCAACACAGCGAGAGTCCAATGTCGGCTGACAGACAATCTAAACTCCGCAAGAAACACCCGGTAACAGTAACACCGATTACAGCGCCCAATGTCGGTTGGCAGACAGTCGATTATCCACCACCAAGGACCTGCAATACAAAAGTTACAGACGAACTCACCCGGTACCACCAACAAGGATACAACCGTCGTGTTCTTCAAAGAGGAGACCCGCCTCAACTCTACAGAAACAACGACACACAAGGAACACGTAACTTAGACTGTAACCAACAGTCAACGGAACCTTCACAGAATACTGCGATCGCCCGCTAGGCGTATCACGAATACTGTATTCTTCCCTGAGCTGTCACGCAGCCTCAGCAGCTCGAATCTCAGCGATCGATGACAAGACACAGCCCTGACAGATCTTGCCGCAAATCCGCACTACGTTAGCGTTGCTTCAACAAAGGATCGCCGTAGTCGCGTTCGAACGTGGCCAAGCCACACTGTAGGAGACAGACGAACACAACCGAAATCACTGTAGAAAGTCGCAGCAGAAAACGCTTTAACAATCTAAGCACATACGGAGGAAACGCTTCCTCCGCAATATAAGCGGCGCACCGTGTGGCACGTCTTAGTCCACCGGCAAAATACATGATAACACTCTATACTTTGGCCTAAAAAGTATACTTGGTCTTCCATAGGAAGAATCTGAAACCTAATATTATAAACCTGTCTCAAAACGAAACCGGTTTCAGGTACAAGACACATAGCCAAAAGGCTACCCAACGAGAGTCATGCTTACTCCAGCCAAGTCTCGGTAAGTAGTTATTTTGTCTTATACCTCTTGTGGCATGTCCGCCACACTCTTCCCCTCTTTCTTTTGATGCGAAGCATCGGTAGGAAATAATCGAACATAACTATCACGGACCCGTCCATTCCCGTGGGACCCGTCCGCTAACCTACTTACTTAGGTTCTGGGAGACAACATACCCGTTGTCTCCCGATCAACAGAGACAACTCGCATTCATGACATTCACATCATGTATTCAGTTTATTATCGCATTCGCTCACCAGCCACACTCAGACACAACATTATGCAATGAAGATGCTCCGATTCAGCATCGTACGATCACGATCACGACGTCCACCAGCGTCGTCGGTTGGCTCGTTCCGCACCAACTCTAAAAGCAACAACTAACACAACAAACACAGAGGCACATCGGATCAGGATAGATCCTTACTATAGCAAACGATCCTCCGCAATTAGCAGTCGCTAATAACGTCAGAAGAGAACAGACTTAACTAAAGTAATAACCAAAGATAGGAAGATTGCTCACCGGCAAAACAACCCAGAGTCAGTGTAAGTTCACGTATACTCTATCCGTACCGTTCTCTCGCTTTACCATATCGTCTTCAATGTAAACATCGGCTTCGGGACCAGGGTTTCTTTTACGTAGCAGAAACAACTCTAGCCCAGGTTTGATTAAAGTGCCAGGTAAAGAGATCAAAAACAGGTATACAGGAATCTGGACGACTCACCCACAGCCAAGGTGCTCAATCACAGACCCTTGGTGACTCCCACAGAATTCAACTACCCCGCCCATACGCTAACTCGTAGCGATAGCTAGTCCAGGTAAGAATCTGCTCACCGACCACCATCTCTGTTGGTATCTCGCCCACCGGGCAGAACGAGACTACCAACCCTTTTCAACGCTTTGTCTCTCCTCCGAACCAGAGAGAACTGTTACCATACGCCTCCTGTCCCGCAAATACTACGAAGCATCCACCAAGACAGTCAGCTCAAAAATCATATGCACAAGAGTTAACCGTTAACTACACCGACAGTCCCACCACTGAGAAGTGGTCAGCAAATCATAAGTAAAAGAGTGCTAAACAACAGACAAAGGTATGTACAAAAACACCAAGACCTAGCATGCGTGGACTTGGCAGCAAGATGCATGGCAAACAAAACGTATCGGACCAGAAACAGAAAACGTATCCATCCCTCAGATGCGGATACAGACACCGGAAATGTGGCTTGACATTTACCAGCTGTGGAGAAGCGTCACCAACCAAGTCATCCATCAAGATTAACAATCCCAATATGACTCCCGTGCTTGTCCTGACATAAATTCAGTGTTGTCTTGATAACTCCTCTCTTGACCTTGTTCAGCTGACATCTTCAGCTGCGGACAATTTCTGCGAATATGTCCTTTTCTCTTGCACAGGAAACAGACGCGTTCGTCTGTCTTCCAACGTCGGAATTGATATTCTCCTTGCTGACCCATTGGTTGATCAGGCAATCCGGAACCTTCGTTCGCCTGACCCGAACGATTCCATCCGTCACCCGGTTTGTACGACCGGAAACCTGACTCTTGACCTGCCGTAAGTCGCCCAAGTTCTTTGGTCAGGATCTCGATCCGCTGTTCCAGATCCGACATCCTTTGACCTGATGGATCCATGACGCCCGACATCGGAGGATCCTCCTTGGTAGCCTTGATCCTTCCGAGTCTACGATCCATGTCACCACCTGACGTTGACGGACGACCGTAGGCCTCCAAACGTACGGCATGTTTGTACGCGGCCTCAAGATCCACTGGTTCCCGTTCACGAACCTTTTGAGCCAGTTCGTGATTCAACAAGGCATCGATGAATGCATCACAAGCAATCGATTCGACTACCTCATTTGTCGGACCGGGATATGCCAGTACCATCAAACGTCTGATTTCTTGAACAACCGTACTCAGCGTTTCACCTGGCGCTTGACGGTAGGTACGTAGCTTGGTTCGGTACAGGTTCGTTTGATTATCAGAACCATACCTGTCCTTAAGCTTTTCAACCAAAGCTTGCCAAGACACATCTTGTTGTGCGCCCATATCCCACAACAATTGTGACGCCGGTCCAGTGAGAGCACACATCAGTTGATCGGCCTTCTCGCGATCACTCCAATGGTTGCATCTGGCACAGACCTCAAACTTGGCCAGAAAGGCAGCAATAGCTGTCTTTCCATCATACTTTTCAAGCTTAATCCTGATTCCGCGGTCTGCTGGAATCCGGTTCCTTGCCTGATTGGTTGACCTTTGACGTACCCTGACTTGCGTAGCTCCGGATCCAGACGAATCATCACCGTTGCTCGATTCGTCATTGTCCCCGATCCTTGTTCCGACACGTTGCCTGACCCGTGTATGATGCCGTTCGCGGATATCTCCTCTGCTTCGTCTCCTTCCAGACGTCACAGGATATCCGGTACTTTCACTTGAGGAGTCGCCTTCCTCTGCCTGTATCACTGTTCTATGCTGACGACCCTGATCCCGTTGATCACACGTAGACCGACGTGATGACACACCAGTACGTTGCACCGTTGCTCCCGATCTCTTGACGTCAGTATCACCTTGACTGCATCGTAGCTTGGGCTGAGTTACTTCTGGCTGACCAACCTGGTAACTCTGTTTGCTCCCACCGATCCTTGATCCATGACGTACCTTGTCAGCGTGCGTGGATCTCTCATCCGACGATACCACGTCGCTCCGTACTTTGACAGTCTGTTGCACCAGTCTCTTGACTTCCGGAGGATCCGGATGCACTGATGACGGTGCCTGTCGTGTCGATTGTTCCCGTGCTCTCGACCTCACCATGGTCGGCACGTTGTCCTTCCTGATTTCCGGTTGCTCCGACTTCCTGGGAACGTGCACCAGTCGTTCCGCTGCCATCGCCCGTTCCCGTTCACCAGACAATGCCATAGCCTCTAATCTTTGATGAATTGCAGCCATACTCTGTCGTAGGCTCAACATCTCCGATCGTAGGTCTATGTCTGCTTCATTTCCCGAGACGCTCTCAATCGTCTCTAATCGAGGAGGTTGCAGGCGGTTTCGACTGGGCACTTCTTTGACAGAAAGTATCTCAACCCGTCTATCAGGAAAGCGATACAAGTCATTACCAGAGCGAGAGGGAACCAGATTATCAGAAAACATTGGTCTGGCTGTTTCAACAGCCGCAGGAACGCGTGGAACAGAATTCAACCAGTGCTCAACACCAGCTACAGAAGAAGAAGTTTTGCACCGAGCACCCATAACCTCAACTCCCCGCTCAACAGGTTTAGAAACAGCAAAAGAAGCGTAACCACCCGCCACGTTCATATCAGGCCAAACAGTTTTGGGACGAGCTCCAAAGAAGGCACCTGCTTCTGATTCACAAGAGAAAACGTTTTTAGAAGCATCATTAACAACAGACATACAACTGGTAACATCACCACCACCTCTGCCATCACTTTGCAGCATAACAGGAAGTGGGCAAAAATCTCGTACATGGACACTAGACACGTTTGGTTGGGAAACCAAACACTTGTGCTGGGCTACAGGATCAACAGTCAAACGAGAAAAAGAATCAACCCCACTTCTGGTACCACTTTGTGGCGTACCAGGGGGTGAGTCGACAGACACTACGGGCGCCTTACCTCGCCTATCGCCCCGCTGCGACCCATCGCCTCAGGTTCGATGGCATCACTTAGCGGTGCCGTTTCAGCGGCCGGGAGACACTCGGTCTTACCAGGACGCCGTGAATCTCCCGGGTCGCTGTGCGCTGCGTGGTCCTCGCCAGCGACTTCACTCCCGGGGGAAGACGACCGTGAAACCGACGCCTGCGATCGGCTGGCCCGCCCGGCTGTATCAGACCCGCTCTCTGCCTCATCCGCGGTCGCCGAGTAGGCAACGTCCTGAGCACAAGGATGACCGACGCTCAACACAGGGTTCTTGTTCCCGCAGGCAGAGCGGCCTCGCCGGGCGCCGCTTCTCGCGACGGCGGTCTCCGTCTTCTTACCCGACTTATCGCTACCCTTGGTTATCACGCGGCACCGGGCCGCCACCGAACCAACACCACCACTGGGGAATACTGCCGATTCTCTTATCCCCGCTGACCATGTCGCCTGAAACCAGGGCCAGTCTCTCAGGCCAAATGCCCGACTCATCTTGTCGATCACAATCACCCAAGTGACAATTAACACACAGACACTCCGACGGGCGGAGGCGGTCCGTAGGCCCGATAGAAACTGAAGCCAACGACGGTCGCCCTCCGTCACCGTGCGCGGAACTCTCCCGACACGCTACTAGCAAAGACGCCTGCGCTGATGCGCGGCGTTTGCCGGGGTGCTCGCCTCACCCGATCCCCCGACACGAACACTCACAACCGACACCGAGACCAACAGACAAACGCGGCTCACCCCACTTCTGGTACCACAAAGACTTTGTGGCGTACCAGGGGGTGAGTCGACAGACACTACGGGCGCCTTACCTCGCCTATCGCCCCGCTGCGACCCATCGCCCTAAGGTTCGATGGCATCACTTAGCGGTGCCGTTTCAGCGGCCGGGAGACACTCGGTCTTACCAGGACGCCGTGAATCTCCCGGGTCGCTGTGCGCTGCGTGGTCCTCGCCAGCGACTTCACTCCCGGGGGAAGACGACCGTGAAACCGACGCCTGCGATCGGCTGGCCCGCCCGGCTGTATCAGACCCGCTCTCTGCCTCATCCGCGGTCGCCGAGTAGGCAACGTCCTGAGCACAAGGATGACCGACGCTCAACACAGGGTTCTTGTTCCCGCAGGCAGAGCGGCCTCGCCGGGCGCCGCTTCTCGCGACGGCGGTCTCCGTCTTCTTACCCGACTTATCGCTACCCTTGGTTATCACGCGGCACCGGGCCGCCACCGAACCAACACCACCACTGGGGAATACTGCCGATTCTCTTATCCCCGCTGACCATGTCGCCTGAAACCAGGGCCAGTCTCTCAGGCCAAATGCCCGACTCATCTTGTCGATCACAATCACCCAAGTGACAATTAACACACAGACACTCCGACGGGCGGAGGCGGTCCGTAGGCCCGATAGAAACTGAAGCCAACGACGGTCGCCCTCCGTCACCGTGCGCGGAACTCTCCCGACACGCTACTAGCAAAGACGCCTGCGCTGATGCGCGGCGTTTGCCGGGGTGCTCGCCTCACCCGATCTCCCGACACGAACACTCACAACCGACACCGAGACCAACAGACAAACGCGGCTCACCCCACTTCTGGTACCACAAAGACTTTGTGGCGTACCAGGGGGTGAGTCGACAGACACTACGGGCGCCTTACCTCGCCTATCGCCCCGCTGCGACCCATCGCCCTCAGGTTCGATGGCATCACTTAGCGGTGCCGTTTCAGCGGCCGGGAGACACTCGGTCTTACCAGGACGCCGTGAATCTCCCGGGTCGCTGTGCGCTGCGTGGTCCTCGCCAGCGACTTCACTCCCGGGGGAAGACGACCGTGAAACCGACGCCTGCGATCGGCTGGCCCGCCCGGCTGTATCAGACCCGCTCTCTGCCTCATCCGCGGTCGCCGAGTAGGCAACGTCCTGAGCACAAGGATGACCGACGCTCAACACAGGGTTCTTGTTCCCGCAGGCAGAGCGGCCTCGCCGGGCGCCGCTTCTCGCGACGGCGGTCTCCGTCTTCTTACCCGACTTATCGCTACCCTTGGTTATCACGCGGCACCGGGCCGCCACCGAACCAACACCACCACTGGGGAATACTGCCGATTCTCTTATCCCCGCTGACCATGTCGCCTGAAACCAGGGCCAGTCTCTCAGGCCAAATGCCCGACTCATCTTGTCGATCACAATCACCCAAGTGACAATTAACACACAGACACTCCGACGGGCGGAGGCGGTCCGTAGGCCCGATAGAAACTGAAGCCAACGACGGTCGCCCTCCGTCACCGTGCGCGGGACTCTCCCGACATGCTACTAGCAAAGACGCCTGCGCTGATGCGCGGCGTTTGCCGGGGTGCTCGCCTCACCCGATCTCCCGACACGAACACTCACAACCGACACCGAGACCAACAGACAAACGCGGGTCGCCGACTTGGCAGCAGACCGCAAGAACCAACAGTTGGACCGCCGGTGAACCACTTGGGACGACCGGGGCTGACGCGCGGCTCCAAACAGTCCTTGTCTCACGCGCTCTCCCGACTCCGAGTCGCGCAACCCAACCACTGTCGCTGCCGGTAACTTTCCCGTTGGCACTTAGCCGGAAACTCACAAGAGCGTCGTGGTGCGATGCTGTTCTGCGCCGGTAGATCCGAGGTAAAAATAAAAGGCCGGGAGGCCTGGGGAACAGGTAAACGGAAAACCCGTGTCTACAAATTAGACTAATGTTTTATAGGTTTTCTAATGGCGCTTATCGCCCTTACTCTCAACAGTTACTGACCTCAGTGGTAAGTCCCTGACAAAACACTTGGTCTTATCTAACACTGTAACGTAAAGAAGACTACCTTGCAAAGCCCTCAGCTTGCCTGGACTCTTGGTCCACCACTTACTCCCTACTCAACGGTGAGCAACAGATTCTAGAAAGTGACGAGTCACACGGAGAATCTAAACAACCGATCACCAAGATCGTTTTCAACACAGCGAGAGTCCAATGTCGGCTGACAGACAATCTAAACTCCGCAAGAAACACCCGGTAACAGTAACACCGATTACAGCGCCCAATGTCGGTTGGCAGACAGTCGATTATCCACCACCAAGGACCTGCAATACAAAAGTTACAGACGAACTCACCCGGTACCACCAACAAGGATACAACCGTCGTGTTCTTCAAAGAGGAGACCCGCCTCAACTCTACAGAAACAACGACACACAAGGAACACGTAACTTAGACTGTAACCAACAGTCAACGGAACCTTCACAGAATACTGCGATCGCCCGCTAGGCGTATCACGAATACTGTATTCTTCCCTGAGCTGTCACGCAGCCTCAGCAGCTCGAATCTCAGCGATCGATGACAAGACACAGCCCTGACAGATCTTGCCGCAAATCCGCACTACGTTAGCGTTGCTTCAACAAAGGATCGCCGTAGTCGCGTTCGAACGTGGCCAAGCCACACTGTAGGAGACAGACGAACACAACCGAAATCACTGTAGAAAGTCGCAGCAGAAAACGCTTTAACAATCTAAGCACATACGGAGGAAACGCTTCCTCCGCAATATAAGCGGCGCACCGTGTGGCACGTCTTAGTCCACCGGCAAAATACATGATAACACTCTATACTTTGGCCTAAAAAGTATACTTGGTCTTCCATAGGAAGAATCTGAAACCTAATATTATAAACCTGTCTCAAAACGAAACCGGTTTCAGGTACAAGACACATAGCCAAAAGGCTACCCAACGAGAGTCATGCTTACTCCAGCCAAGTCTCGGTAAGTAGTTATTTTGTCTTATACCTCTTGTGGCATGTCCGCCACAGTTGCAGACCTTGAAAAAGACACGGCATGCAGTTAGCGTTGACCAACTTTAGAAAATCGGGTCGTTTGACTCGATTCTAGTTGTTTAGGAAGCAGAACAATTTTTATTGTCTTTGTGAATAAATCATAAACGACGAATGAAGTCGAGGAATTGACGTGGATTCCATTATACGCCACTGCGGGACTGAACAGCTATCTCGGCTTTTGGCCGGTGATGTTCTGTGATTTATCCGGTGGAAGAGAGAGAGAGAGTCATAGTTTATCCGGTGCATTGAAATTCTGATATTTCTCTTGGCGCAGGTTGATCAAATCTCTCAGTGGGAAGCTGATACCTCTGCATTGAAACTTTTTTAAAATTTCAATTGCACTACATATAATAACATTTTAATTGTGCAATTACTTACTTATAATTGATTTCAATTGTTGACTCTGCCTAAACTCTATGCCTACTCTGTAAGCCTACTCCTGCATCCGTTATAATTTATTATTATTATTATTATTATTATTATTATTATTATTATTATCGTTGTTGTTGTTGTTGTTGTTGTTGTTATTATTACTATTTATTATTATTATTATTATTTGTATTATTATTATTATTATTATTATTATTATTATTATTTTTATTTTTATTATTATTATTATTATTATTATTATTATTATTGTTGTTGTTGTTGTTGTTGTTGTTGTTGTTGTTGTTGTTGCTGTCTTGTCAACAAAACACGTACCGGTAAAGTGCACTTGAGAGACTAATGAGCAAAAATGTCGTTTTACTCGTTTATAATGAATGCGTACACAGTAGAAGAACATAATAAAAAAATTTATAAACGTTTTCTACGTACATCCAGGTTCGTAACATTTATTCATAAGATGCCAAGATTTCCACATAATTTTTTATACAAACATCTAATCGGTAGAATCGGACACAAAACAGAACAGCAACATAAACATAGTGTTCTTTGATTCTGCCGCAAACAGCATGCGTTGGTCTTTAGTTGCAACTTGCAATGGACATTCGACAAACCATCAGCACCACGTGGTTGCAACAGATTGCAACGCATCTTACGATCCGATAATAATTTGTCTTCTCATATCATCTAAAAGCCAAGATGACGTCTATATATACAATTATATATATATGATTATATATATATCGTATCGTTATCTCTAATATAATCATATATTTGATTGTATATATAGGCGTCATCTTGGCATTTATATATATATATATATATATATATATATATATATATATAGCCTATATATATATATATATATGAAGGTCATTATTTAGATTAATGGAAATGCTGCCTGGCTGGTGTAGACAAACCGTATGAACCTTAGCTCTATTGGTGGCATTCAGTGCATCTTTGTAATGCGTTTTGAGTAGCGCGGCAATAGATATAGATATAGTCTATACAGACTCCGTCGCAACTTCGAAGGTCCATTTAGTTCTGGGGCTGTAAAAAACCTGCAGTTATCGAGCATCAGTGTACATAATATACCCGCACTGTATAGTGTATATACTGATGTTTGTTCCTACAGTTGTACAGGTGCTCGCACCGGTACTTGTACTGGTACTTAAAACCTAAGTAGCCTAAGTGGGTCTTATGAAATCTTTGATGGTATACTTCACAGTGTATATTATGACTTCAGATAATACAGCGGTCATGACATCCTCCTACACTGGATAATGACGAGTCTTCTTGTGTTATTGTCAAGTGTAGACCTATTATCATAAGACAATACATATACATGTAGGTCTACTATCATAAGATAATACATACATGTAGACCTACTTTCATAAGACAATACATACATGTAGGTCTACTATCATAAGACAATACATACATGTAGGCCTACTATCAGAAGACAATAGCCTACATACATGTAGCAACACGGAATAACTACATGAAGTAACGACAGCATTGGCTGGTTAAGCAGTGAACAACAGAACTCTATTTTCTTTAGTGTCTGATATAAATGTCTTATGTCTAAAATGTCACAGACATCCAGCAACACTCACTTGCATCTCATGCTGCATTAGATTGATCACTGCGCTAGTGAATAAGCCGGTGCCCTGCGCTTGGCTTTCGACTTGCGCTTCAAAAGTCTTGGAGATCACGTGATGATGATGGTTTGTTTTGGTTCTGTTTTCAGTGACAAGTGTCAAGAACAACGACGTGTTAGTTCTCTTTGCTCTTCACAACTACACCGACATGCAGGTCGACGAAGCGGAACTGGCCGTCCTTCTCAGCTGCAGGCAACCAGCCAATCAGAGCGCCGCCGGATCTCGCAAACCGGAAGTTCGTCGAATAACGATCGTCGTCTACAGAGAAACCGGAACCGGAAACGCGACGTCTTCTGGGAACGCGTCATCTTCTGTCGTCGATCGATTGCAGAGGACGGTCTGCTCGTTTCAGATTCGCCGAACGAAGTGGGTGAAGGTGTTGCTGATGAGGGGCTGGATTGAGGAGGCGCTCAGCTCACCCTCGAGGACCCTTCGACTTCGTCTGGCCTACGATAAGCCGGATTCCATCGACGTCGTTACGACGGATCATCGAGAGGGGAAGGAAAGAGGGAGAACGGACGGGAGGCGACTGCGGACAGGGAGGGTGGGCGAGGGATCAACGCCCCCGCCCCACCGACGGCGACCGAATGAACTGAGTGAGAACCGGAGGCGGAAGAAAACGAGTCCGGTTCTTGTGGTTATGAAGAGAGAGAAACTGTCCACATCTTAGGCCTTCATCGCTGATTTGTCATGGGATTTGTCGCCAGGACATAGGGAGGGGGGGGGTTCTCTCGTGTCCGTCTGACAACAACTCTGTCCGTCGTCGTCGCTTGAGAAATGCCTCCCCCAAATTTTGGACAAGTCTGGTTTTCGGGCAAGCAGACCCGTGAAAATATGAAAAAATAGTATTTTTCACGACATTTCAACTCGATGACTTAAAAAAGGTCGTCAAGGTTTTTGTCTGAAAAAATCCCATCACGAGATTTTTTCGGGCAGAAGTCAAATCTTTGCCCCCACCCCACTGCTGAAATCTTCCGCACGCCTATGACAGCAGGAAATTAAAAAAACATAGGAATTTTTCGTTGAGATTTAACGATGGTAATTTTTCAGTTTCACTGTGTGCACCATTTGTGTCAACTTAGTGCACTTGTGCGAAGAAATTAATAGTTGTCAATAATTTATTATTCAGGGGGCAGTGCCCCTCTTTCTCCTATGCTAGGGAGCCCATGGATGATATTAAGAAGCGCCTTCTTTAAACGACGGAAGCTACTGTGGAATTTAATCACATAGGCCTACTGTCAGGTAATGTCATGAGTAGACGTATTGAGATGACGTCAAAAGATATCAGTATCTGTAGCACTTCGACTTTGTTATGTCTGGAAATCATTTGACACCTGCAGATCAATGGTCTACTACTCTACTGAATTTGTAACAAATGTGTTTGTTTACAGCAGATATTTCCTTTTAATTGAGATTTATGAGACAAACGTTGTACAGTAGCAGATATCAATCTGCGTTTACTCTTTTTTTTTTATCTTTGTATCATTGTATGCAGTTACACAATTTATGGAGTCTAAGTATAGGCTATTGTGTTTTTGGCTTTATATGATTCGGGGAATTGCCTATTGAAGATTTTGTACAAGATATCCAACTGTATATATTTGTTATTTACACATGGGCATGAATACTTTGAATAGGTTTTACATTCACATATTGTACCGATAGCGGCTGTACATGCATACATTGCACTGTCATGCACACGTCTGCATTTCAGGACTTCCGTTATGGGTTCAACAACTGCATGACTTAGCCTATGTGTTGGCGTTTGTCTGTGAAGTCATCGCGAACTCTCAAAAGCTCATCTGCGAGAAATGCGCTCATAAGACGCGTGTTATACACCTAGTCATAAAATGGGTAAATATGTATTCGCCATAATATTCGTTTATACTTTATTGTTGTGTTAGCTATCAAATTGAATGAAAGTCCCTACATATTTTAGAGTTTCGCTGTTTAATTATTTTCCGTTTCAGTTTTATTGCGATGCAAAGCAAAGTCATAATTTAACCTGCAGTGTTTTGTGTTTTGTGTTTGGTGTTTGGTTCTATCTTTAAAGTCATCGATAATTCTGTAAGATCACTTATTATTTTTAAACAGGCTTTTCGTGTTAACCAGTTTTAACGGAGATTTTATTGACGTCAATCGCAGAGGTGAATATTCGTAAGCAATCACGAACCCGATGAATAGAAATTTCATTCGGTCATTGGCATTGGCATTGTGAGAACAATAAATGTTTTGATTTAATTTGAATAAATGATTTGATAAATGATTTGATTGGCAGTCATTGCGACAGTGAACTTTAAAATCGTCATTTCTCAAATCTACAGGGTGGGCCATAAAAAAAGACCCCCCCTAAGATTTTTGCCAATATCTTGACCAAAAGTAAGAATTTTGAAATGAAATTTTACAGTCTTAAAGACAATTCATATTTACACCAGATGGCCAAATTTCATTAAAATATTTCAAACAGAACAAAAGTTATACCACTTTTAGTGAAGCCACCCACCGTTTTTTGACGATTCAAAAACGCGACGCAACAAAGAGTTTAAAAAATCAATTCAATTATTCCGGCCAATATCTTGGCCAGAAGTAGGAATATCGAACTGAAATTTTACAGCCCTAAAGACAAATCATATCTACACACGATGGCCGGATTTCATCAAAATATTTCAAACACAACAAAAGTTATGGCACTTTTAGTGAGGCCACCCCCATTTTTTGACGATTCAAAGACGTAACGCATCGAAAACTCGATTTTATTAAGTCTCATCTCAAATAATTGTTATCAAATAGCCTTGATATTGCCAGATGATCATTATTATTACTATTTAAAAAAGAAATAAAGTACCAGCGTAGCTGCACGTCACTGAGAAGTCACTTAGCAAGAGGACGCTCAAATTGGTAAATAAGGAATCTGTCAGATTAATGAGGGGTCCATCAGGAACTTTGCAAAGAGACTCAAAAGAAGTTTTGACACTGGTATTGGGCACATTGAACACAAGTTGTGAAGCACTACCAAGTTCATTTGACAACAGTTATTTGAGAGGAGACTTAATAAAATCGTGTTTCTGCGACTTTTTGTTGCGTTTCGTTTTTGAATCGTCAAAAATGGTGGGTGGTCCCGCTAAAAGTGGTATAACTTGTGTTGTGTTTGAAATATTTTGATGAAATTTGGTCGTCTGGTGTAAATATGAATTGCCTTCAAGCTTGTAAAATTTCATTTCGAAATTCTTACTTTTGGTGAAGATATTGGCAAAAAACCTAATTTTTTGGCGTTTCGTTTTTGAATCGTCAAAAAACGGGGGGTCGCCTCACTAAAACTGATATAACTTTTGTTTCGTTTGATATATTTAGATGAAATCTGGCCATCGTGTGTAAATATGAATTGCCTTTAAGACTGCAAAATTTCATTTCAACCTTCTTACTTCTGGCCAAAATATTGGCAAAAAACCTAGGGGGGGTCTTTTTTTTTGGCCCACCCTGTAGACATAAAATATATGAAAAACATTTTAAAATTGTTTCCTGCTTCGACAGAAAGATTGGGTTCTGCGAGTTTCATGGATTTGATCATTTTCAATTCAGTGGAATATCAACTGTTGACTTTTGCCGATTTCATTCGGTTTTTTCATATAACATATTCAATTGCACTTTACATGTAAACCACTATATTTATTTGACATTGAAGATCTTTGAATAAATATATCTTTGCATAGATCTACAGATAACTTACAATATCTATCCGTGTACCGTGATCAACGAATACGAATCTCTATCAACTATATTTGAGTGTCGTATGAACGCTGATTGTGTAAGTTATCGTTCTGTCCTTGAGCGCTGTAACTCACTGCATATTGCAGCTTTCTATTTTCTGCTCGTTGAGATTATGAACTGCAGAAAGAAGGAAGTGATTGCTGGTCTTCTCATCGTTTTGGCTAATTCATTCCAGTTCCAAACAATCATGAGAATGGAAATTGGGAAGATGCCAGACGGATGGATAATCTTCGGTCAAAAGAAAAGAAACTGCTCCAAAACATTGTTTTAATGAGTTTATCTTATTTTATAAAGTCTGTAAATTTTGATGATTTGTTGATTTTCTTGTTTCAATGTGCGTAGTTAGTCTTTCGTGCATGAGAAAAATACGAACATTTTACTGTAAGCTGAGAAGCGAAGCAGAGAATATGTGAACATATAGGGTAGACATGTAATAGGTTATTTTTCAAAGGGTAAATATGATGTTTGTTTTCTGTGTGCTTTATCAAATACACCGTTGCAATTCGAAGCTTTGGAATGTCATCTATGCAGAAATTTTGAAGAATAAAAAAATTCCTACTTGTTACTTGTAACTAACCATCGATTTACCAGAATGTGCATTTAATTCATTCTAATTCAATACTTAATCAAATATAACATTTTTACAGCGCTTCGCACAGCAGAGCTATCCAGAAGCGCTCTCAGCGTTGTATTGCAATCTGTACACCGATTATATAGGCCTATATACACGGTGATTCATAAAAAAACGTTACCCTACATAAGTCAGCGTAACTCATGTCGATGACCATCAAATTTATTGAAATTTCAGAATAATATGGCCTGATGATCTAGCCATGTGCTACATAAATTATTCCACATTCAGAGCTATAATGACGTAACGCGGATGACGAAACTAATGACGTCATGATAATCTCGAGAAACAAGCAAGATTCCAACGTTCCTGTCAGTCACTGAGGTTTTACCATGCAAACCTGGTCAATTTCATCTGGTTTAGCCTTCTGGTGAGAAAATTTTACTGTATCATCACCCAGTAGGCTAACAATCAGAATGTTCGCAATCACGTATATTTCGGTATACAGAAGAGGAACGTTCCAGCAAATCGTCTTTTGCGGAATCGACCAATTTTCAGCAAATCCCGTATGGCATCGGTCGGGTCTCTGTACTTGATCGTACGAACATTATCCATTTCATCGAACCAGATGTTGAGGTCAACGGACAATTATATTACAGAGATATTCCACTTTGCCAGGCATTCGTGACATTACAGAGTAAGCTTATTTCATCGTCCATCGTGATAGCGCTCGTGCGCACAGAGCTCGAGAGACCGTTGCGTAATGGAAACTCATGATTTCATCCCGCCTACTTTGTGGCCACACAACAGTCTTGATTTAAATCCAGTAGACTATAAGATAAGCAGTGTCATGCAAGAAAATGTCTACATAATTCGAATATGTGATGTCAACGAGTTGTGTCGTCGAATTGTGGAGGCATCGGACACAATGGATTAGCGGATCATTGATGGAAGGGCCAAGAAATGCGTATGCGTCTTCGCGCATGCGTATCTGCCCAATGAGGGTAATTTCGAAAATAAATTTTAACTTTCATAATGTTCAGAAACGAATCCTCTATCTTCACCTAAAATTTCGTCAACATAACCCGATGTTTGGCGGAGTTACAGTGAAATATGTAGGGTAACGTTTTTTTATGAATCACCGTGTACATTATCTGTTGAGTAGCTACGTTAAGCGCCTTCATGACATTCATATTAAGGCGCTATATAAACGATCATACACATACATATATATGTATATATATATACATATATATGTATATATATATATATATATATATATATGTATATACAAACACGCTGGATCATGAGTTCGACATCTTACAATCTATGGCAAACCGTTGCTTTTAAACATGCATAAAACATGACATTGTCAGAATTATTATTGGTCAGTGTTGTCCTCAAAGAGCTTTTAGTTTCATGAGACACGAGAATTTCTTCCATATTTCTATCTTTGCATATATGAATCTAACCCACATTGCCATCTGTTGTCAATCTTTTTTGTTCCATTCCGTTATATTGGCCATGCCATATGTTTTGCTTCTTCCTCCATTCGGCCCTTCTCTTTCCTTCAATTATTTCTTATTAAAGGATAAACTATCCTCGACCATAAAACAATAAATCATTGCTTTGGTGTCAAACTGTCGCCATGATAAATGGTGGGAATTGAATAATGCTTCAAAGGCTGCAGGCAATTCC
>CAMAOG010000029.1:35000-36000 GCA_945859605.1 Lumbricus rubellus | reverse complement strand
TGTAATGGCATATTGCCCCTCCATTCGGAAAATGGCATGGGACGTGGCCCCCCCAGTCGGTTTTCAAGTGGAGGAGTAAAAAAAAAGGTCATCAACTTTTTGGCGGATGAAATGTTATGATTTTCTCCCAAATTTTTTTGGCAGATGACTAAAAAAAAACCTCATCAACTTTTTTTGGCGGATGAAAAGTACTTCAGCCAAAGACTGATCCCTATTTATTTTCGACCAACAAACAAATTTCGAAATTTGTTTCACCTGTCCCATCCCAGGTTCTAAGATTTTTGCCCCCCCCCCCCTTGGAAGAGTTCTGGATCCGCCACTGGTTATAGCGCCCATTCAAGCTCTCTACTCCGGCCAAAGCGCTGAGCAATTGTGAGTGAAGAACTTGCCCAAGGTCGTTAGGCGGCGAGGTGGATTCGAACCTGGAAAATTCCGGCTTCAAGGCGACGATAGCATAGCAATATGCCGATCTAAAGGTATCAAATTCCACCTCCTAAACATCACCCCCGGTTTAGGAGGGGGTAATAATTTGAAGCCTTTAGCATGGGCGTCCGAAGGAATTTTTCTAGGGCGCAAACTTTTATATAATTGTCACATGGTCTAAATTTATTGGGTGACAGTTTGAATTTCCATATTACCACGAGAGAATTCTATAGATCCTATCCTACCTATACGTTATGCGCCCAAAGAAAGATATATTATATAGGTTCAACATGACTGCCTAAAAATGGCTCCATTTGAGGTCGACACAGCCAAAAATGCGCTGGTCGCTGGGTCTCCGCCCCTAGACCCCGCTGGGGGAGCTTACTGTAAAGACAAAACCTTTCTCTTTTACAATAACATTTTGATTTTTATTGTTATCCTGGTAGCTTGCGACACTGAAAAACGACTTATTCTTAAAAATTTCGCGACTTTGTCGTTCACAAATTAGCTGGCAAACAAGAACCTAAAAATGGCTCCATTTAAGGTCGAAACAGCCAAAAATGCGCTGGTCGCTGGG
>CAMAOG010000029.1:0-30000 GCA_945859605.1 Lumbricus rubellus | reverse complement strand
CCGATAGTGACACCTAGTGTCAGCTTTTCAACTGCTTAGTGAATTATTCTCAGCGTCGAAGCTGTGATATTTGCGTATGCATTTAGGCCCTCATTAAAGTGGGTGCTATTAAGGGTGCTGCAGCACCGGACCTGCAGGTTTGAAGGGCCCACACACGGCCGGATTGATAAATTTAATGATACTTTTTCTGTTCAGATAAACTGCGAAGCTCATGCAGGCCCACAGAATCACAAAAAATGGCACATGAAACGTATACCCTATACCGATATGGGCTTCGCGCTAGGCCTATGGATAAAAATATCTCTTGTTTTAAAAACAACCTTATTACGTCACTAATTCTATTGGACATGATGATTCTACATTATCAAATTGTCATAGATCTACTTCTATGGACTTCGTAAGCCTATTGTGACGGTTTCTCTTTGTTGTACAATTTTGTTGCGTCACTGACTTTGTTATGAACAAGCTGCTGCTACGACAATAGTTACTATGACGACATCTGTTTGGTCTAAACACTATTGTTACGTCATCATCTATGTCTATAGTGTTACATTGTTAGGACAATTACAAATTCTGTATTATAACGATCCCTCATTGTTCTACACTCACTATTGTTACGTCATTGGCTTTGTTCGTAAATATGTTGCTGACTTGCTGTCAGGCTTTGTTAGGCCTACATGGACTTTTATTAATTTTGATCAATTTTAATTCACTGTTCCTGCAAAATTTTCTTAAAGCACCAACATTCAAGTCCTTTAATTCACCTAAAACCAGTAGTTTATGATAGTATCCTCCGCGTTTAATGCAACTTCATGTAGCAGTGTAGAATCAGGTCACTGTGCTGTGGAATTAGGTCACTGAAATGGTGAACCCGCTTATTCAGACCATTGACCACTATGCAAAGACTAGACGATAATTTTTATATAAGTTAGGTCTGTCTGTTCTGATTAGGTCTTCGTTGAATGATTTCTGAATATATTTGTACTTCGACGTTTCACACCAACTACGAATTTTCAGCTTGAAAAATAAAAGTGTAGTCGCGCTGGAGAAGCTACTTTTCAGTCATTTGCCAAGTCTTGCTGAGTAGGCCTATTATAATAGCTGGCTATTATGCTGTAATAGAATAGAATTCTCTGGCAATGAAGATGGGCTGTCATAAAGTGAGAACGAGGCGGACTTGATGAGGAACCCTGCCAACATATCACCACGTGTAGCTCCACCTAACGAACGTAGCTTAAATATATGGCATCGAGACATTGATCTTTAAAATTAGGAGCTGCCTACCGACCGCAATGAAGAGTGGTCCTTCGTTAAGGCCGAACTCCAATAGATATGCTGGAAATCTTCATGTTCAAGTAAATATTTGGCTCTTAGTTATTTTGCAATATACCCTTATCACATTTACAGCATTTAGCCTTCATGGAGACTAGCAGCCTAATGAAGACAAAAGCTTTGCAAGACAAGCAGATCTCGAGGCATATCCAGACTGAAATTCAAGAGAAGGTCCATGAGACATCCACGATCCAAGCGTTAAAGGCCATTGGCAAAATCCTAATCAAGTATGTAAAACGCCAACTTACGATAAATTAGTTTCTTGTGTGTTTTGCTCATTTAATCTGCAACACAAAAGCTCTGCATGCTAACAAATTAGAATTTTAATTGGTCAAAAAGTGCTACAAGTCCTGAAGAGAAGCAAGACCTGTGCGGAATTTGAAATTTTTCTCTCAGGGGAGGGATGGTTTCCTCCATGTCCCTCTCTAATGTTCAGCACAGAGTAAATGCACTTACTCTACATTACCTGTATCAAAGTATAATTTTGGTTCAAGGTTTTCTTTGTCTTTGAAAAAGATCATTTCATAGTGCAGATTTGATTTCCTATAAACCTGTGAAGTTCTGGATTTAGACGACCAAATACGGTTGCAAAGAAATTAAACTTGAATTAATGAAAAAATGTAGAAAGGTGGCAAGGCAGGCAGCCAGCCTAACATATCCACCGAAGCACTTTGCAAAGTCAAATTGACGACGTTATAGGCATTAGGCAGTAATTACTTTTGAGTTTATTTATATCAACATATAGACACATAAAATTATGAAATACTAGCTGCCATGACTACCTAGCTAATTTGTCTGGGTCGGCATGTGAAACTCAATGAATCAAGTTAGCACTGAAGTCATGAAAACGACAAGTCATATAATCTTTCAAAATTGGATCCAAGTTTCACTTTCAAAATTAGTTTTTAGTTTGAGCAGTATAAATACAGCAAGTTTTCAAATTAGGTGCAGAGTTACTTGTATTCATAATTTTCACTATCTGGTCTGGCTACGAAAGTACAAAATAGATAAAAAAATTAAAATCAGTTGTCATAGAACTGGTAGTTGTCATTCGACTACCACTGTCGTGTAATTTTCAACCCATGCACAGTACAAACATGCTTTAGATAACCAGCCAGCAATTTGTTAACTTTAAAATAATTATGTAAACTGGAGTATATGTATGAACACTAGTCAGCAGTTGTCAAGTAAGCCATGGTTTTTAAAACATCCGAATAAACAAACCAATGTAACATATCACTTGCATTATAGTATGGACGTTCGTAAAACTACCGACACAGTCTGACATTGTATTCCTGCTCAGTTAACTTAACCGACATAAATGAAATCAATAAAAAATTTGCCACGATGTATGCAAGTTGTGTATTCGTCAGCATCAAGCATCGCTGCTGTTCAATAACCAAAACCAATTTTTAATATCAGCTGAATTCAGTTTTACACTTTATTTGAAGTCTTTCTCGTGAAGTCACTTCAACCAACTGCTCAAGTGTCAGCATATCAACCAATTGTTGTTGTACAGCTTAACAAAAACATACTACATGTACCAAGTACCTCTCAGTACCAACACTCCAGCAGTTGGCCATCACTTGCTGAAGACGACCAGCAAAATTCAAAACCAGCCGAAAACTAATACCCAACAACTTTCCAACTTAGTTTCAAACAACCACAATTTTTCATGTATGCCACTTACAGGGCATATAATATTCCTTAGGATACCAACAGTTGAATACATATATTTATAATTTACGAAAGTCTCAACTTAATTCCCTCTGGCAAAACACCTTTAACAATATCTTCATAGTTAATAGCACTAAACAGTCGAAGTTCCTAACAGAGATCCTGTTTCATCTGAAGCCGTTGTGGAAAAGCTCGTAGACCTAGCACTGTAAAAACTATCTAGAAAACCAACCGCTCTTAACATAAATTCTGTCTACACTTGCAAATGTATACACAAACATGAATGACTTACAAGTAACCCATTAAACTATTAATCTAACCTATCTGGTAAATCACAGGCAACTTGCATAACCGATCACTTGCATATATCTGTTAAAACCCGATTATAATAAGAATTCATTGTTAATTCGTGAAGTTCAAGATCTGCCTCAAATTAACTTTGCATTATATACATTGCTTATTCTTGGCTATAGCACATATCGATCGCCATGTGCTAAATGTCACAGCCAATCGCAGACTGAAAACTCGCATGAATACAGTACCATGTGGTACATCTAAACCACTACCAACACAAATGAAACTTTTCAACCTTTTAATGAAAAAAGAAAAGGCAAGGTAGGTGGGAGATGTCCACCAGTTAGGGTACAAGGAATACAAAATCCATGACTCCTTGCACGACAGAACATTTATGTGCTCGTCTTATTGAGTGATTGCCTTATCAAGGCTTGGAAAATCCAGTTCGTCGGCCACATTTGGTGCCTTCTGTACGGGCTTACGGGGGCCACCGCCGCCGCCACCACCTCCACGTGGTGCACGTTCTCCATTTGGTGCAGCACCTTTAACTTCCTCACGATCCACAGGTGGGGGAGCGCCGCCACCTCTTCCTCCACGACCACGTCCTCGGCCGCCAAATCCTCGTCTTGGTTCAGTGGCAAACTTGATCTCAATGGGCAGAGTCTTCGCCTGTCTGCCATGATGAACTTCCTCTTCCTAAAGAAAACAATTTAACTTTAATTAAAACAATTTAAATTTTATTTTAAAAAACTAGCCTTAAACTGTCCACATATCTCAACAATTTACACACTGCACTAACACACTACTCGAAAATTACCTGTATAAATACTAGCAGAACTATTAATGGCTAATATTATCAACTTGATCTTCCTTGTGAAAACATATTTCTTGCAAAATTCTTTGCATAACTAACAAAAATTTGCATGATCACAGCACTACTGCTACAGATTATAATTTATTGCAAATATTTACTACTTTACAGAAACCGCACTCTTATTTTCCAACTTTTAACCTCTAATAATTAATCGATGCAACTTTTCATCAGAAACCTGATAGAACTATACACCCTTAGAACACTGCTAAAGGAAACTACACACCAAAGTATTTTTCAAATAAAACATGACTTTCACCATAACTTACTCTTAGTAGTGCACACTAGTCTAGTGTTTAGCAAGCTGGACTGCATTGAATGGAAAGTTGCAACACCAAAATACCCTACCAAGGCAAAAATTTGTTACCATGTTTCACTTCACTTCCACCCCTTAGCAAACCCAGCAAAAACAAGCACAACAATCATATGGTCAAGCACAATAATCATATGGTCAAGCGCAATAATCGTATGGTCACTGAGATATCATCATGCAGCAAGGGAGAGCTTGCCAATCTATATCTTGATCACCAGTGAAACGTGGTTGGAGGTTTAACTACATAAAGCATTTTGGTCACTGATACACAAACATTCGGCAAATAAATGAAAGCTTACATATTCCTCTTCTTCCTCCTCTACTTCCTCTTCTTTCTTCTTTAGGACGACCATCTTTTTCCACTGAGGGTCAGCTGCACAGCCCTCCCCTGGCTTCCTGATGTTAAATTCCGCTTTGATACGGGACGCTCCCTGCTGTGCTTTCCACTCATCCAGAGTAAGAACCTTCTCCTCCTCTTCGACTGGTTCAGGAGCGGCGTTCTCTGACTGCTCTTCCACTTTAGTCCTTCAATAATCAACAAAACAAAAACTTTCATGCATTTTTTACAAACATAACTTTGCAATATGCAAATCAGTAATCGAAAATTACCTTGTCTCAATATTCTACTTTGAACTCTTATGTTTAGATCAGTAGGAAAGCAGTGTAGTTTAAATGCATAAATGGCTTTGATACACAAGCAGCTAGAAGAGACTCATAAGAAGATGACCAAAGCAAATCTGGACTTGACATGTCCTCCACCAATGGAGGCAGATCTTTGCCCACTGAACTTGTGCTACGATCGGCCTTGAGAAGTCACCTCAAGACAAATGGCAGAATTGTGGAAGCACCAAAGCTATTGGAAGGAAGGGGCACATTATCGATGCTGATGATCAACTTGGCACAAGATACACATCACAAAACACAATCCTGTTGCATTTGCTCTGTATCAACAGAACTTTACAAAGTGCCTCCTGGCATTCACAACTGTCTGCAAACTTGCACAGATTAAAGAAGCCCTCCCGACTACAGCGCGAACATCGAATTAGAGTTTCACGTCAAAGCACTGAGCAACTGCAAGTGAAGGACTTGCCCAAGGTCCCTACGCGGTAGCTTGAGGTTGATTTGAAAATGCAATCCTCCGGCTGCAAGGCAACGAACATACCCACTACACCAACATGCCCCACAAATGTGCTCAAAGGTGGTAAATTAAGTAGTAATCGTATCCACACGACTATATGCATCTTTGAACCCACCAACGCAAATCAGAAACACAAATTTCCATCAATTCGTAGAAACTGTTTTTATCGCACATGTTTCATCGACCGGTATCATTCACTGCAACCAGGTAACTCACGCTTCAAATCATTGCAGATCAACATCAGGACTATCTGCAATACTAAGCCAAGAAGATGTGACTTACACAGTAATTGTCTTATCACAATCATTAAGCACGCTCACAACCCATGTGTCTCGATCTCCATGTACACATTTTACATACCCCTCAGTAGCTGGCTGTTGAGTCTCGGTTCCTTCAGGCTGCGGTTCAGTTGTCAGTTGATCCCTAGAAATATTAAAACATTCAGTTTAAATTTCTATGAATTCTTTAGATACGGGTACACTACACAGCTAGAATACCACTGAACCAACTTGAAACTGTGCTAACATTAACTGTTGCCTCCACAATTTCTTTTGCAATCATCATTCTTCTATATAAAAACAGAGAAATCAGCTGAAATTCTAGAGTGGTTCACTAAAATGAAATAATCAAGACCTAATAATTTCAGACTAAGACATACACGTCTCAAGCACATAGATGTTGATTTTCGGCAGACGAAGATTATAAGATTTCATGTAATTTTATTAGAAAATTGCAAGCATACAAGATCAAGTCAATAGCAGACCTTAGATTCACATCTGCCAGTGTCTACAGAGCACACCAAATGACATTCACATTCAAAAATTCTGTAGAAATTTTCAAACCAAACCCAAACCATTTTTGTAAAAAAAAAGAGAAATACAAACCATCAAAACAGGACCTCCCATTGATCACTAATTTAGATAACGGTTAGCATATATCAAACAACCACAGCATGACAAAACAACATACTGGATGTCATCGGAAATGGTGCCCCAGTTGTGAGCCCCCGCACCATCTCGCTTGTCCTGCGGCTTAACACCACTGCAACACAATTGTCAGCAGAACTCGATATTACAAGACCGGTTACGTTACACTATTATATTCCCAACTTAGGAAATTATGCTGAATAGTGAAAATTTAGTGTGCACTGTAACTGAGCAAAATCGCAAACGTAATATTCGCAATCCTCCACTTCAAAAGTCGCTGTCCCGCTGAAATGGTAACTCAGCAAAGTGCAACGTTTACAAACTTTTCAGGACCTCTCAAACACTAATCTAATCTATACAGGCTAACATATTATTACAACTATTATCTTAAGTCTATACACACTATCTTAAGTCTATACACACAAGTTCTATCTAATTAAAGTTATCTTCGTTTCGAACTAGCTGGCAAATCTCGTATTTCTTATCACTTGTCCGTCTCTTATCACAACAACATCAAGTTCAAATCCAAAACAATACCCGAACAGAATTTTAACCAAGTTTAAATACTCTTTACTAAGCGCTTACAACTAAATATGACAGTTTGGTCTGCATGCTAATGCTCCAAAGCAACTGACTAAACCAATAACAAGATAGATAATAGTGTGTGTAAATGGGCTACAGAAATGTTCACTTAATATAGCAATTTTACCTTCTGTCACTGCCACTATGGCGATCATATTCACGCCTTCCTCCACGAAACGCTGCACCTGGTCCTCCTCGTCCACCGCGCCCTCGTCCACCACGCCCTCTTCCACCTGGAACGAACTCTCTCGAGCCTTCACCTTCCTCCAGTTTTTCTCCAGTCCCTTCAGGTCTTTCAAATCTTTGAGGCCGATACGCTCCACGGTTTGGCCTGTCTGCATACGGCCGTCGTTCTCCCTGTTCCCCGGTCCTTTCTGGTCGGTTTCCTCCCTCGCGTGGGATATCACTAAAATTCAATTCACATTTTGGTTACTCGTCAGCTACATTACTGTATCTAATTTCTGCAATGTTCTGCATTACAAGAGATACAAGACAAACTAACAAGATTTACAATAGTAGTTTACATATGAGCATCAAGGCAGATCTTAGCTGAAAACCATTGCAATATAAACTAATTAAAAGTATTAAACCAAATTTCAACAAGGTGTTATTTCATTACATTTATTTAAATGTTGTAACCATCAACCATAAACAATATAGTCATAGTACAAGATGCCTGAGATAATCTGATGGCAACAAGGAAGGACCTAAGGGATATATATCCCGCCACTGACAACATAGCGTTTGGTCTGTGTAGTCACAAAGAGTCAGAAGATATCAACCCTTACAATGTATGTAATATATCTCCGTATGTATAAGCAATTGTCATAGCCTGTTACAAATGCCAGGTACCATACCGATTAGCTCCTGACTGAGGTCTTGGCCTGTTGGGCACATCTTCCTTGCGCTCTCTCCGTGGTGCTGGATCATTCTCTTTGCCTTTTTCTTTTGTCAATTTAATCTGTTTGTCTGTAAACATCAATTCCGCAGATTCAGTTTTAAGTTAGACAACTAACATAAAGAAATAACTGGGCAGTGTCTTGAATAAGCATAAATGTTTAGGAACTAGCTTGTTGCAGCAAAAGAATGCTATAATGTAAACTTGCATCTGCATCACACTCAAGCATTCTGAAAAAGATTCAAAACTGCAATGAACTAGTTTCCAAAGTGCTTTCCCTCCTTTTCTGGTATCCTACATCCAATGTGCTAGTCACAAACGCAGTTAACAACAATCACTATTGTGACTACAAAGCCTCTCTCTCTCCCAGTTCATTTTAACCTTTAGAAATTATAAATGAGGGGAAAATATGCAGTAAAAACAAGTAAATATAAAGTTCGAAAGTGAGGAAACCTGTGCTTTGCAAACTGATTACGTGCCTTCAAAGTAAGAAGCTGATTGGCATTTCGCACTTTGGTCACGTTAATTTTGAACGAATCTGCACGAAAGCTCATGACATAAAAGGCGGTTTCCATAGACAGAATTTCGAACACTAAACCTTCACTCATTAAGTTTTCACACCTTTTCATATTGCTGTACTTCAACAAATGTAATATTTAGGCCTACTTGTTTAGAACTCCTGTTAATTTCTTGTAAATTATTTACTTACTAAGTGCAATGCATCACGGGATGCGGTTTATAAAGTCGCAGCACTCTATTGCAGCGATTTCTTGGGTAGCCATACTGTTTACATGGACAGACAGGCAGTCTTCAGGAATACCAAGAGTCCAGTGTCTAAGAATTATTAGGTTATGAAAAAATCGATTTGGGGATCTGGCCGAAATCCGTTTCAGGGATTCGGGACGCACCCATTTGAAATGGACACTAACAAAACATGATGCATACATTAAAGACATCACTAATTGTTACCCTGCTATAGTCAAACCTCAAACACAGCAATCAAAGACCCAAACTATATCTAGAGTAATAATTCATGATCAGCCTTATGAATGGTTGCTTAATAACCTTGGACGTTGCTGAACTTGGCCCGCACTACTACATGCTTAATCACGTGGTTCAAAAAGTGCAATATTCCACATTACGCAGAAAGTTCAATATGCTATATTATTCAGACTTCTGCGGCAGTTACTTTACAGCCGTACTCAAAACTTGTAAACGCAAACCGAGGTACTTGCGCGAACGTTGAAGTGTTTGCAGGCAACACGTGACAGACGAATGTCTAGACAACGGGCATTCTATAACCACGACATCTTTTCAGTTGTTTTAAAAGTAATAAACTTTAAATATAAATAATTACCATCTCTCTTCTGTGCGGTAACGTCAGTTGGTTTTTTGGCATCATCGCTAGTCTTGCTTTTCGTCTTATCGTTTGGAGAATTCTTCTTTTTCTCAGCCTTTTTCTTAAGACTACTTTCTTCTAGCCTCAGTATGTCAAGAGGATCTTCATCTTCGTTTAGAAAAACGTCGAATTTATTGGTGGTCGCAATGCCGTAGTTAAGTTCCATCGTCATTTCCAATATCGATTGGATTGCGACGGATTTAAATTAAACACTGCAAAACTATTCTTTTATCTTCTACGTCAAAATGGCGAACAGGTCTTTGACCAAAAGAACGACCGGAAGAGAAAGACTAACGAACAAGCAGTTGTCAAGCACAAAGCAAAGATTCAGACAATTCGTGTAAGTAAGAGTGAACCTGAAAAGGACACCAAAGTTATTATTATAGGCCTACATCCAAAGTGAAATTTTTTCGGTCTAACCACAGAATCTAACGCTGGTAGTCTAGATAAAGCACAGCCATCTAGATTAATGAATAAAGGCGTCGTCACTCGCCTACAATACACTTCAATCCTCCCAGCTGTCATCAGTATGAGAATTGTGGAAAAATAACTGGGGGGGTTGGCCTATGATAAACTTGAAATTTGGGTATGAAAAACATACTTTAACATGGGGCTCTAAAAAAGACTGGGGGGTTGAACCCCCCCAACCCCCCCGGCAATTCTCACCCTGGCTGTCATATCTATCGCTCTATAGCTATTGCTGTTCCGCCTCTTTGGAACAAACTTCCGCCAGCAGCCAAGCACTACGACGTAGGCTACGGACTCACCAAAGCTCACCTCTCGCTATGAATAGGCCTATCCCACGTGCGTAGACCCACAGGTCTTTCACTCGATCGAAATTGAAAACATTTCGTTTCACATATTTTTTCTGATTCCTTCATTTCCCTCCAGGTTTAATCATCCACTATGCAGATTAGGCTAACTCATCGTAAGACTTCCCTATCTTGACCTCTGCATGCCTATCGACTTTATCTTGATTGAGCACCTGTGAACAAGCTAGCGCTGCTGGTTCCCCAGATTTAGCTTCGTGGGAGCTGTAGACCTACTAGTTCCGAGTTTACGATTAGGTCTATGGTCTAGGCCTATAGGCCTAGGCCTATAGGCCTACGATTATTCCGTTGTCTTTGCAATCTCGAAGTTTGCCTCTGTTTCGGCTTATAGTCCTATAGGCCCAAGGCCGTAGACAGGGGGTGTTTTGGGTGTTTGAACACCCCCGAAATGGAAAATGCAGAATAAATCTATTGCATTTTTTAGTTCGTGATGCAAAAAAGCATGGAAAAAGTCATAAAACACACACACCCAAACAAAATAATAGGCCTAGATTAAATTTCGATGTTTCGATCTGAAAAAGCTAATCAGAAATTTTGACGTCGAAAATGGAAATATTTCAAAAAATTTCGACCGGACGACTAAAAAAGTCGTCAGAAATTTCGTCGAACAAAAATGGAAATTTTGGCCGCTGAAAACACACTCCGAAATAAAATCATGGCTACGGCCTTGTATAGGCCGATCCACGACATCCTACGGCGTTCTACAGCATCCTCAAAAGCTAAGTCGCGGGAACCAACTTATTCAGAGGTGCTCAATCAAAGCAGAGTTGATGGTCAGGGTCAAAATACGGAGAGTCAGACGAGGAGTTAGACAGACGGCTATAGAGTGGACACTGCTTAGAGTTGAAACGGCGTGGGAAGTTGAGGGGAAGTGGAAGAATCATGTATAGCCTAGGCCTAGTATGAGATCTGTGAAAAATCAATGTTTCGAGTGAAAGGCCTGTGGTGATCGATATAGCGAGAGGTGAGCTGCCGGAATGTAGATTTTGCAATGAAAAGGGTGATATAAATATTCGGAATTGCTTCGAAAATCAACTGAAGTTATCGGTAGTCTACTTGTTTTACGACAGAAAATCAAACACGCTGAGAAACACCGACCCCGAAACATTCAATCCGAGCTCTATAGATCACTTAGGAAATTGAATTGAATTGAACTAATAAAGTAGAATCTAAGTAATATTAGTAAGTAGGCTATAGCGCGCTATCAGTCACAAATCCTAATTATTTTTAAAGAATCCTAAATTATTTTTAAAGAATCACATAATATATTGAAGCTTCAGTACATTATAATTGTGCATCTTCTCTAGTCAGTGGAATGATTTGATTCCATGCACTATATAGGCTAGGCTAATTCACATCATAGACAAATCCCACGATTCCGCAGTGGAGTGAATAGGCCTATACATGGCGCGACATTCTATAGCCTGAATTTATAGTCTAATAGACAACGTTTAAAACATCATGTGGCCTAGGCCTACTCCTACGCTAAGTCCGTAGTCTTTGACAAAATATGTTGCCTCATTTCGCTCGCTGTAGGCCTACTCAAACGTTTTCGCACATGTTCTGAACCTGGTAGGCTACGAATCATTCACTGAGATGATTTTGTGTCCAGCGGCGGCTTGTTGATTACTGAACTTGAAGAGTGTTCGGTTTAAGCCTGCAGCTGTACATCTTATCGTAGTAGGTGAGGTTCTCCTCTATTGCTGCCTGAACGTGTCTCGGCAGGTCTGGCATGAGCATGGGACTGTTGGGTTTCGTGGCCGATGGTTGGAACGTTTTGGTGGTGAGAACACCTTCAAACCACGGCATCCACTCGTGGAAGACATCCAGTTCCTGAGGGGGACAGTCCTCCCAGTTCAGCATCCCATCCTCGAAGCTTATTCCAACCTTCTCGCAGTACAGGCGGAACATCGTTTCTGCAATCAGAACCACAGACTAAGCGCAAACTATATCATATAATTTCATAAGCCTATAATAGGCTACGTCATATTTGTGACATCTGTTAATATGAAGCAGCCGTGGTCTGTGTATGAAATCGAAGTATTGACCGTACCGTTCTAGAGCATAAATTCGTGAGTCCATACGAATTTGTCTGCAATTTTATAAAGAAAGTAGGCAACAAGCAATGGTTAATTCATTCATCCTTATATCGTGCCAATTAAAAATGCATTTAATATAATAGGCCTTATATAGGCTATTAGTCATACCTGTACGTGTTAAGGTAGGTGCTAAGGGTGCTGTAGCACCCGGACCGCAGTTCTGAAGGCTCACAGCTATAGCCTAAATTTATATGTGCGTGGAAGACGGTTCGATAGATTGTCAGAGGGGCCATTGGAATGTAGTCTTCCTCCTCCTCCTCCTCCTCCTCCTCCTCCTCCTCCTCCTCCTCCTCCTCCTCCTCCTCCTCCTCCTCCTCCTCCTCCTCCTCCTTTTTTCACACATCCTCATATCGCTGCTGTTTCAACAAAATAATCTTGGACGATGTACTCTGCCTTTTTTTCTCGTCTCCTGGCCGCTGCATGAGAGCGCCGAAGATCAACGCTGGCAAGATGTGTCTCATGCAAACACGTGGGCTATTCGTTGCACTTTGATCGATCTGAGGATATTCCCGATCTATTCCTCTGCACTGAAGAACTTCAAGATTTTAAATTTTCGTATGCTTCCACTTAAGAATATTTCATTGCCTGACATGTGTATGCAGGCCATGATATATATATACTTATATATATAATATATATATATATAGGCCTACTAGCTGGGGTACCCGGCGTTGCCCGGGAAAATTTAGGATTCTACCCGCTCCGGCCACAACCCCACCACACCACCACCTCCACCCCCAAAACCCTCACCATCTCTACCCCCAACTATTATATACTGACCAATGAGCATGCATGTTGCTATACTGAGTCACTGACCGGGGTGTTTGAGTAGATCGTCGGCGTCGACGACGATCGCTTCTTGTCCAAACTGTTGAGTGATGATGAGAAACATTTCGTACAGTTCCTTGAATCCGATCTCACTCGCATCGAAATGATCCCATCCTATATGAAATATATATAATTATATATATATATCGAAATGATCCCATCCTATATGAAATATATATAATTATATATATATATCGAAATGATCCCACCCTATGAATATATATATATATATATATACACCGTGACTCAAAAAAAAGTAAGCCAAATTGTTTTGCATATATCTCTAATACCTGATGACATATGAAGCTACAATTTTCCAAATATTTAGAGAAGTGGACCAAGAATATGATTCCAAAAAGTTGATGACCTTTTTTTAGTCATTGGTCTTTGGTTGAGGGAAAAAGCACCTTTTCATCCACCAAAAAGTTTCATGTATTTATGTATGTATGTATGTATGTATGTATGTATGTATGTATGTATGTATGTATGTATGTATGTATGTATGTATGTATGTATGTATGTATGTATGTATGTATGTATGTATGTATCTATGTATGTATGTATGTATGTATGTATGTATGTATGTATGTGTGTGTGTGTATGTGTGTGTGTGTGTGTATGTATGTATGTATGTATGTATGTATGTATGTATGTATGTATGTATGTATGTATGTATGTATGTATGTATGTATGTATGTATGTATGTATGTATGTATGTATGCATGTATGTATGTATGTATGTATGTATGTATGTATGTATGTATGTATGTATGTATGTATGTATGTATGTATGTATGTATGTATGTATGTATGTATGTATGTATGTATGTATGTATGTATGTATGTATGTATGTATGTATGTATGTATGTATGTATGTATGTATGTATGTATGTATGTATGTATGTATGCATGTACATGTATGTATGTATGTATGTATGTAAGTATGTATGTATGTATGTATGCATGCATGTATGTATGTATGTAAGTATGTATGTATGTATGTATGTATGTATGTATGTATGTATGTATGTATGCATGTATGTATGTATGTATGTATGTATGTAAGTATGTATGTATGTATGCATGCATGTATGTATGTATGTATGTAAGTATGTATATATGTTATGTATGCATGTATGTATATGTATGTATGCATGTATGTATGTATATGTATATGTAATAATGTATGCATGTTTTATGTACGTGTGTATGATGCATGTGAAATGTCTTTTGAATGCCCTCTCCCATTGGTCGATCTCTATCCTTCATTCTTATCAACAATTTCTTCTCGCGGAGTATTGCGCGTTTGGAGTGCTTCTCAGCGGAGGCGTTTGAAAAATGATCACATGCAATTCATTATTATTCTTGTGAAGACAGTTGCAGGAGCAGACTTCAGAAACTGAGGTCATCTGGTTGTCAACATGTGCCTTTAATTAAGATTATATCATCATGAGATCTGCAGACTCCAAGAGAGCAGCCAGCTTCATTAGCAATCTAACTAATGATCCGCGTAGGCTCAGTCTTTATTGGCTTCGATTATCATCAACCAGGAGCTGACGGAGTTAACGGAGCTTCTGTCAACCCACCTCTGTGGTGTTATGTTAACAGTCCATTTAAGTTTGTCTATACTCTAGTCTATTATATCATTCAGCGGCGCCCCCAGGATTTTTTCCTGTACGCACAGCTGGCACAAATATGAAGCGAACGGCGATCAGCCTACTGGCGGTTGTGAAGTATCGCCAACATAAGCTTTTTGCTGCATTTCGGGTATACGCATAGGCCTATACTATCGCATAGGCCTAGAGCTAATTTCGGATGTTGTTTGAAACGATAGATTTTTATATTTATATAGATTCTATAGAATAAGAATTACACAGCTTATAATATTTTACGCTTTAATTTGTAGGGCCTAATTGATTTTTATTTTTTTTAACCTTCAGCGCTGTACGCACTTGCGTTAGTGCGTAGGCTACGCCGGCAAGCGCCGCTGATATCATTCATATGATTTAGTCTCGTGACACTTCATTCGCTTTGAATATCATCAACCAGAAGCCAACGGAACATATGCATGCAACTCGCATCTGTGGTGTTATGTTAACAGTTTATTTAAGTTTGTCTGTTGCATTATTCATATGATTTTAGTCTCATGACACTTCATTCGAGAGTGGTTCGAACCAGATTTGCCCACTGTTCACTGTCTACTAACGCTATGTAGCTGATACTATAATTGTGCGTCGGTGCCGTCCAACAGTGTACAACTGTGCATGTAGTAATAATTATTATGAAGTGCACATGCATGGAGATTGACGTTACCCAGCATACATGTAGTCCTCTTTGTACTTCACCTCATCATCAACACTTCCTTATATGTTGTTGTTGTTGTTGTTGTTGTTGTTGTTGAGGTCATCGTGTAATTGGTCGTAACATTCTCGCTTGTCCTCTCATATTTATGCGTCGATGGCGTCGTCGTCATCGTCATGGATGCAATTACTGACAGCAGCAGCAGCAGCAGCAGCAGCAGCAGCAGCAGAAGCAGCAGCAGCAGCATCCGAATCAGTTCATATTTATAACGGATGATTAGTCTGCATCTGGTTGGCTTTTCCTTCGTCTCTTCCTCCTCCCTCCTCTTCCACCCCCCCCCCATCAGATTTTATCCAGGGGTGGAGAGAACGAGGATCTTCAATGCCATGCTCTCTCAAAGACCGGAAGATGCTTTGTATTCTCATCCCATGCTTAACATGTCTTTTCCAGAGCCATCGTCATAATCTTTCCAATATGCGGATATCATAATATTCGAATCATGATGTGAATTCGGGGGTTATTGTCATTGCACTCACTCTAGCACAAGAAACATATTGTAATGATAATGACGCTACACAATTGGCTATATAATAGGAGAGGTGGTGCAAAACGCCCACATTAAGGGAGGCTTAGCCAGAAACCACTAACAATATATTATTCCGTTGAAATTATTAGGTAGGGTAGGGTGGGGCAAACGACAATGAGAGGTAAGATGACCATGAGCTTTATTTCAGTCAAGATATGCATGTGCTGTCAATATATTTTGCTCACAAAACACAATTTTACAACCTAGCTTCGCAGGAGTCTTGACGATTTTGGTTCTTTCTGTGCATTGCGTCCTGAAGTGGGTACAACGTCTGTAGGAAACTAAGCAAGTTTCCTCACCACAGCTCGTGCCCCTGGAACTACATGATTCTATGTCTACTTTATTTAAAATCAGCCGTTACAGCTTCTTCTAAGAGTATGACTCAATTGTTTTACCGTCAAAGTTCTTGAAAAGTCAACAATGAAGCATTCTAGAGATCTGAGCAAAGTGAAGTTTTATTTTAAATAAATGTTGAAATTAATTGCTCATGCAATTCTTTATTATATGTTTAAAACTAGATCGATTTTAAACGTAGGCTATATAATCATGTGGTTATGACAACTGAAGATAATTCCTACAGTAGACGTCTATACATGTAGACTGTAGAGGACTTGCCACTCAAGATGTGCGATTGAATGTCTGTATTGGCCTACTAACCGGTGAGATCCTTGTTCAGCGACATCTTGTACAATGAGTAGATAGATTTCTGCGGATGTCTGAGTAGGAATGTATGGATGTAGTTGGAAGGAACATATCGTGGAGTGTCCAGTTTGCCAGTAAGGTAGTAAGCCATGTCTTTAACGAAAACTGTTTCGTAACCTGTACGAATAAACACATTTTGTTTTTCCTGCCATTCGACATAAAAAGCTATAGTCTAATGTAATGCTCCGATTGAGCTTGTCATCAGCGGTTCGGATTAAACGGTTTCATCTGCAGTGTTGCTGTCTAATGGTGATTCGTTGTCCAACCATGCAACATTGCAACATGTTGTCTTGGTTGCAACACAATGTTCTGATACTATGTCTGCTCCGACTACTTGACCTCCAGCGAAGCTATGATGATCATAATCTCAAAGTCGAAGCCGTCTATCACGGCGTTAGAATTGTTATGTTATAATATAAATCATAATCATAAGTAGTTTTTATTTCTTAAAAACAATCTGGATCAATAAACTTTTTCATTGAGCGATTCCCGTTGCATTGGCCATACAATTTTTGTTAGCATATATATAGTGTCACTGGAGAACAGAATGCTGCGATTTGTCGTGTGACATAAATATACTCAAAATAGATTTCCCATTGCGTTGTTGTTCTATACCTGGATAGCTGTCTTCGCACATTTCCTTGACATCCTTGAACGTGCTGCCCGGTTGGACTGCGTCCTTGGAGTACCTCTTGCTTAAGCGCTGCTCTCCAAAGTAATACGCCTTTGAGAATGGTTCCAGCAACACCTTCACCATAACAACAACAACAACTTCATCAGTTTCAGCTCTCAACTCTGATAAACTGATCTATGAATTGCAATTGGGTAAGGTTGGACAAACTGTATGTTTGAGCAGACCTTCTGACTGATTCACCTTATGACTGTCGGCGTTTTCAGCTTGACCAAACGAACTAGAAGCGTTTCTGCGGATGTCTTAAAGCAATGTCCACATGGACCATTATTATTATTGTAGGATGAGGTAATTCATACCAATGATAAACACATCAGTTATTTAGTAAGACAGTCAACTGACATTGGATAGCAAATTGGCAATATAATCATGGATTTTGATGAGTCATGCAACAGTGCATGTGCTAGATGATAAATGATAATCAAGAGCCAATGATTATCTTGATTAGTCTTGGTTGTTCAACATATTTGATTAAACAATTCCAGCCAGAATGCTCACATGGAATGCATTCGTGGTCAGTATTTCCAAATCGGTACTCTGATACGGCCATGTGGATTGATTCCACTTAACGTTCTTTGGCATGCGTGCAGAGCTTATTGAAGTGCTGACTCAAACAAAACGTGGCTTTTCATCTTTCAAAATAGTAAATCTTATCGCATCAGAGAGTTTTCAGTTTCAGCATTTTCTCGATCTCAAAACTTAGCATTCACTGCAGTCAATTCATTGATGTTGCTGATGCATGCACTGGTCACGTTTTACCCGTCCGACTTTGGCCGTCTTATAATGATAGACTCTCAAGTCTCAACTGCTCTGCATGAACAGCAGCCATCGAGGGTTTGGATGAGTGAAATAAAAGCGTCTAAAATGATTTTGCCGAGAGACCAGAAACTCCGATGGCTCGTATACATGTAGGCCTATATGTCTATCGAAACTAAACCCTGGATGTGGCTGACGAGGAGACGACGAACGACAGGAACTGTGCTTTCTTCCTAAAAGCTTCCGGTGATCTCGGATTCATGAAGCACTTAATTGCGCAAACGAAAATTATATGCATTAGAACATTGCAGCTGTTTTAAAGCAAGGTTTCTCTTTTATTTCATTACTCCTTGCCAGAGGCTAAACAACAACATTCATACTGTGTTATATGATAACAGGCCGAAAAACCCACGGGCTACAAAAGCGTGAATTAAAGCGCAACAGGCTTAGGTCCAGGTCTAAATATAATATTGGTAGCTTAAGTCAAGCAATTCTTTGCAAAAACATGCAATTCTATTTATTTTTCTCTATGAGCACGACAATCAAGCAAATGCTAGACGAAGAACTAGGCTCATAATACAGGTCTAGGCCTATATAGGAACCTTGTTTTACTCCTTGCTATCCAATCAAATACCACATGTTGCACATAATTTAGTAGATTTAATTGCAAAACGTCTATAGAAAAACTATTTTGACGTGTAGGCCTTTGTTGACATTAACTTAGTAGGCTTATTAAAAGAACAAATCAATTGGAACAGAAATATTCGCAGTAAAAAAGAGTAGAGAAATAACACTGCTGATCTTCGGTTATTGAAGTTGAAAGATTCATACCACCTATCCGTACAATAACATGATATATTGTAATCATACTATTGGTTCAATTCTCTAAATATAGGGAAAATATTACTAGCCTAAATGAAAAACAGCTTGGCTTACTTTTTATTGAACCTCGGTATATAAAAACTTAATTAGTAGGCCTACATAGATTTGGAGACTCAGAGAATGACAACTTAATTCTTCATTAATGTATACCGGTAATACAAAACTCTACCAAATGCTTGGGGTCTTGATGTCTGCAGCAGCAATTGATTCAATGCAATCTCAGTTCTCAATCCACGCAATTGATAAAGAAGTTTTAGTCTGTAGGCCTATAACACGCGATGTAGGCTACATTGTATCAATTTGTATGGATTAGAATTGTCATTGTCCAATTTGTCCATGACATGACCCTTGTTTTAATGGTCTAATCATGGCTATCAGACACACGAGAGTATATTTTACAGAGTTTTAGTTCATGTTAGCAAAACAATATATACGCAGATAAAACAGGGCAGTGATTGAATCATACTCTACCTTGCAGCTTGACTTATTCATCATAGCGCGGAAAAAAGCGGTCGATATGCTTCGGGGAACTGCCCATAGGAAGACTCGAGACTGTTTCTTCTCTGCCATCTTCACACACGAATCTAGAAAATAATATGTAATCGGCTACTCTAAAGCTATTGACCTGCACTTTTACTTATTATGTGCATATTATACGTATAGGCCTATTAATACAATTGTGGGGCGCGGTGGTATAGTGGCGGCGTCGTTGCCTTGGAGCCGGAAGGTTCGAGGTTCGAATCCACCTCGCCGCGTAAGGACCTTGGGCAAGTCCTTCACTCACGATTGCTCAGCGCTTCGGCGTGAAATTCCGATGCAGTGTCCGCTCTGCATTCGGGAGCGCCTCTGAGCAGAGAGAGAGAGAGCTTGAAGGGGCGCTATAACAAGTGCACATACAAACAAACAAATGCATATTGTTGCATATAGGCCTAGGCCTATATAATGTAGACGCATATTTACGCACGCATAATAATGTTTATGCAAATATGCATATCTAGTAAGATTGCACACATATGCATAGTCCACTCTATATTTGCCATCGTTACCCTAAACCATCGCCCCCTCCCTATATATGAAACCTTCTCTTATAAAATCGCATGTTTTCCTGAATCCCGAGTGCATTCTGCCTCAGATTTTAAATGTCACGCGAAAAGAAGTCGGCCTATGCAAACGAACGGCTGTGCCAAGGCACGCGTAGAAATGACGAATGTACATTATTGTACAATGACACGCGTAGAAATGACGAATGTACATTATTGTACAATGACACGCGTAGAAATGACGAATGTAGGCTACATTATTGTACAATGACACGCGTAGAAATGACGAATGTACATTATTGTACAATGACACGCGTAGAAATGACGAATGCCCATTATTGTACAATGTCACGCGTAGAAATGACGAATGCCCATTATTGTACAATGTCACGCGTAGAAATGACGAATGTACAATTATTGTACATGCACGCCATCTCATCATCATCAGTTGACGCTGCTGCAAGTGGCTGTACTGTTCTTTTATCGGCTGCTTTGCTGCGCTCACGTTCCGCTAAGTGAATTCTTCGTTTCAACGTTGTCCTATAATTATTATTCTGCGATGTTCAAAACGAAACCTCTGCAAATGACCGTAGCTTCAGAAGAAACACTCGCTGTCTGACTGCAGCCACACACAACTGCATGCGCCGACCAGTTGACTAATGCACCGTCCATTACAGGATGGCATTATGCACACACACACACGCGAGACAATAAACGCGATGGTTATGAGAGGAATGACTCATATTAATTGGCAGTTAAGAGATGTATATTCCCTGGATGAGAATGATGGAATAGAACTATGATGTAAAAAAGACAAATGTAGGCATACCTGTTTTTTTTCTATGGTCTTCGTTTCTGTTGGACGTTGTCAGCTGGGTTCTGCAAGCGGATGAGCAAAGCGCAGGTTTCGCGTCTGAGAATGAAAAGACCGATGCTAGCGATATCAGGATGGAGCAGATTGAGCAGCACTATACCGTCGGTGCTGCTACTGCTACATCTGCTGCTGCATCTGCTGCTGCTGCTGATGCTGCTGCGAGAGTGACCACAGCTGCAGGTGACGTCATGTAAGAAGGAATTGCGTCGGCCAATACGATGCCAGATCATGTAGGCGTATACCCATCGTGCAAACGGTCAAGAGCTTTCGTGACAACAAGACGGAGACGACGTCACGACAGTGGATGCAGGAGAGGCGGCGGCGGTTGCCTGGGTCGAGGGAGACGGCGGACTACAGCTGTGCATGAGAGGAGAAAGCGACGTCTGTCGGCGGACTCTGGATGGCGGTGCACCAGTGGACGTGACGACTCGTGTGTCACATGTTGGTTGCATCGAGGCTTTAATAGCCGCCGGCTCCAACGAAACTGTATTTATGGCTAATGCGTTTAACTCAAGACACTCTGACGACGAGGATCATCACTCGATGATGATGATGAGGATGATGATCGGATGACGACAGAGACAGGGCTGATGATGATGATGATAGTTGATGCCAACTCTAATGCTGCTGCTACTGCTGCTGATGGAGAAGTGCTGAGCGCTTGATACAACGTCCTATACTTCTAATTACAGGTTAGTTCGGTTTGCACGAAGAGCTGATGACGTTGCCGGGACTCTATAGTAATTTCTTGACGGAAGTTTAGTTAGAATAATTTTGTTAGTTTTGTTAGAATCACTAAACTTGACTTACGATCAGTAAGAATATTTTCTAGTCTTGCTTGAGGTTAGAATAATATCTAGTATTGCCTGATGTTTAGCTAGAATAGTTTCTTACTTTTAGATAGAACCAAACCACGTCTGACGTTTAGACTAAGTTAGAATAATTTCTAGTCTTGCATGATGTTCAGTGAGTTCAGAGAAATTAAGGGTTAAATTGAGAGTTAAGAAATATGCCGTTGATGAAAGGAGATTGGCTCAATGTTAATGCGCTGGTTTCATTTATAAAAGCTAATGGACCCCAAATCTCCGGATTTGAACCTGATGGATAATTAATCCTGGAGAGAAATGAAGGAGAAATACCCCAATCTGCGGTCAAACCCAAGAGCGATAAGAGAATTGATAATCACGTTGGAGTTGATGTGGGAAAATGTACCCTTGGAGCACATCAGCCAAGCCATTAAGAACGTTACAAAGAGACTCTGAACAAGTGTGGACACTGATGGTGGACACACTGAACACAAGTTGTGAAGCACTGTCAAGTTGACAATTATTTGAGATGTGACTTACTTCTGGCCAAGATATTGGCAAAATGCCTTGAAGCCCAAGGTACTTTTTCGTCCGCTCTGTAGATGCTTTCCGGCTCTGTGAGAGTCTATAATGAGGCTCGGTCACATATCTCAGAACTGACAAAATTTCACTTGGCCTCGCCGTATAGATACATTAACTGATAAATGGACTACTTTTGAGATCAACTTACAGTAATCTTGTCCAAAACATCTTAACTTGAAGCGGCATAATTGTAGATGCATGTGTGTATGTGCACTTGTTATAGCGCCCCTTCAAGCTCTCTCTACTCAGAGGCGCTCCCGATGCAGAGCGGACACTGCATCGGAGTTTCACGCCGAAGCGCTGAGCAATTGTAAGTGAAGGACTTGCCCAACGTCCTTACGCGGCTTGAGGGTGAATTCGAACCTCGGACCTTCCGGCTCCAAGGCAACGACGCCACCACTAGACCACCGCGCCCCACACGATGCATGATTGCGTGCCGTGTAGGGTTCTAATATCTGAAGGTAATTGATTCTAATATCTGAAGGTAATTGATTCTAATATCTGAAGGTAATTGATTATAATATTTGAAGGTAATTGATGGCAGTCGTCGTCGAATGGCGAACAGAGAACAAGTAAATCGTCATTATTATTTTGACAAAACAATGTATCGTGCAACTGCAGCTGTCAATTACTGCGGTTCTTAGCAGCTAATTATGCTGAATCGAGACAAAACAATCTCATTAACTATCTTATTTTGGTGTGCTTAAAGTTGCTACCTCTCTGTCAGTGTCTGTGTCTATCTTATTTAGCATCATTTCATATAATATATATACATTTCATATATAATTATATATATACATGTATAAATTGTATATATATTTCTGTCCTTACTGAACTTCGATCTGTGTCACGACTCGGGTCTCTCGTGCGTTGTTGCTCGCTTCGTCAATCTCTCTCTTCCAATCCTGCAGTAGATCTGAGGACTTTAATAACAGGATATGAACCTGAGATGACTTGCAATGGTGGTAGACGAAAATAAGTGGCTTCAGTTGCAAATTTCGAGAGAAATGTCTTCGGAAATTCTTCAAACATTCATGCAAACGCCAGGCGAAAGTGGACGAGATCTGGCCTCGGTTCGTGTGAAATTTAAGCTCACATACTTCGACTAATGCGACTCGTCTGCGAACATAGACATAATGCGATACAATGTATTTTGGATAATTCTGCAGTAACTCCACTTTGGCTAGATTTGAAATTCAAACATCTATTCGATAAAATTCATAGGAAAACTTCTCTTTGTAAGAGGAGGAATAGATTATTATTTGAAAGCCATAAAATGATCTTAAAACACAAAATGAAGAGCATGAGCAATGCCATAAGTGCGCGAATTACGTGACATTATTGTTAATTTAAACTAAAGACGTCTATAAAATGTTTCAAGAGATTTTTGCTCTCAGTTCAAAGTGAACTGAAACCGTCACGGCAGAATCATTTCCTCTGTCACAGCGCTAGTATTTGTTTATCTGCCTATTATCTGTTTCAATTTCACACGAGTTTCACCTGTGTTCTGTTGCTTTATGCTCACATCAACTCTATTCTCCCATTGCAAGACAACATTTATTTCATACATTTCATCGTCTGACAAGACCTTACTTATTTGTTTAACTCTTTGGCCTATAGTTAGCGTCTTCTTTTAACTCGCTTAGTCGTCATTTAATTAATTATCTAATCTCTTCTCTTTGCTCTCTTAATATTATACCTATTTCCTTCTATCGTGCTGCTGTCTAATATCGAATTTTTTGGCATCAACATAATTTTTATTACGCGCCAAGCCCAGCGTTAAACGCGTCATTATGTATAAAAACAGACAGACAGACAGGCAGGCAGACAGACAGACAGATAGATAGATAGACAGACAGAAAGAAAGACAGACAGAAAGACAGACAGACAGACAGTCAGACAGTCAGATAGACACACAGACACACACACAGACATACATACATGTACATACATACATACAGACACACAGATAGATAGATACGTCGCTGGTCAAAAAGCTAATACAAAGCCAATAACCTGGGTCTATATTGCCTTGCCGTGTGTTTTGACGCCGTTGTGGTATATCTTTCCATCACATAGATCTGCTATAATTTCTGCCGCATTTGAAGTTCGAACATTTACATAATAAAAATGTCGTTGTTTTAAAAGAAGAACCTCTGCAATATCAGCACAGGTAGGATGTTATTATTATCGCACCTGCAATTTAGACGGAAGCAGTGCATTTAAAGCTGCATTTAAAGCTGCGTTGAGTGTTTATACCGTTGAGTATATACAATTTTTATACATGTCGTCCCTACAGTCTGGCTGGCAGTGACTGCCTAATGCATGACCATATAGCATATGATGAAACGTATGAGATTTGCTTAAGTGCTGCGAAAAAAATACCGAAGTTCGTCGATGCTGCCATTAATAGCCTCTTGGCAATTACCTGCATGATGTCGGCTATACATGTAGGCTACATGGAAAAGCGTTCTTACCGTATATCGCCACCTAAACGCTGTTGCCCGAAACTCAGACTACTTTAAGTAAGGACATGTATTTTCAAATTGGTTGATCATGCAGACACTTGAAATCTACTTTTGGTAAGAAATTGAGAGACTCAATTCGTTTTAAAGATAATTACTTTCATCACGACATCGTTAAAAAGACATTCGAGACTTACGCGAGAAAACCCTGTATTTCTCCAGACGTATAGAATAACTATAGATAGGGCTCACATAGGTCGATATACATACTATGTACAGTAGGCTATGCAATATGGCATATGCATGAACTAAAGTTCCTTCCACGTGTAGCTGTTTTGTAACTCAAAATAGGTAGGCCTAATGCGTAAACGTAGAAAGCTATACTGTGTTTACGTATAGACAAGCAATAAACGCGAGAACGCATTGATATCGTGTTTTCAAATGGAAACTAAAGAAGAAAGACGCGAGCATCTTTATCAGCCAGCTATGAGGGGCAACGATTTCTTTTCGAAGCCTCGGTAAATGACGAGGGCTTGTCACCAGTCCTCACACTCGCCGCGTCCTCTTCCCATCTACAGCGTATGGTCAGATCACTCACTATAACTGGGCTATTTATGTGTAATTATAAGAGTGCCGATAGAACAGAAATCTCGCATCTCATTGTTTGAGAAATGTTAGGAACTTACAGTTTAGGCCTAAAAAATGTTGTGTTTCCGGTAACAGAGCTAAAAAAATTGGGTAGGTGGGTCGAAAAATATTGTTATTTTGTCAAAATATTTTTATGCAGTGACTATCCGAAAAAGTATACTCCACTAGTCCTTATTGCACAAAGGTAGCTATACACTGCAACAAAGTACATGTACGTGTTCTAAGCAAGTATAAACTGCCTATTTCCCGACTGTCTGCACCTAAAACTGCTGTAGAAAACAGTCCTATTAATTTCATTTTGTTGACGTCTTTTCTGTTATGTGAATACAAATGTGTGTTTTTTTTAATTTAATAAAAAATTTTTATTAAAAACCCTTTTTTTTAATAACTTTTTTACAAAATTATTTGAGCCGCGGCAATAAAAGAGGGTCGGTCGGTTTACCGGAAACACAACATTTTTTAGGCCTTAGCATGAGACACAAATTGTTCCGTTTGATGCGCAGGAACTGTATGGCAACAATTGTAGCATCTAAACGGCCTTTAAAAGAATCCGTTAATACGGTTTGAACAGGGTCTTATGAATTACGATTTCTACTTCAAGAGAACAAAAAGAGAGGATTGTCTATTATAGGCTACCGTGCATTTGGCAGTTTATATACGCAAAGCACGCCAAGTGAAGTTGGCAGAATAGGCGAAGAATAATTAAGAATTAAATTAACTTTATACGGTTTATAGGCATACCAAGTATAATTTTGTTATTCTTCGTCAAATACCTATTGGTCTGTCTACATCATTTCTCACTGTTATTAAGACTGCCTTATTCAACCCTTGAAGGAGCGCTATATCAAATTGCTAGTAAATAAATAAATATATAAGTAGGGACCTACTGACAAATAGCCATCGAAAAAAAATAGATCTAGCAGACTGTATTGGTCCGCTGAACACATGTAGATAGAGTGCGGCAGCCGTACTGCTCATCCAGGTTCTTCTCATCAGTCAGCATCCGACATTTCACTCTGCACATATTCACTTTTAAATGGCTTCATATCATCAATTCGCATCGTCGTAACGTCTCCGATATATATATATATATATATGCATTGCATATATAAATATATCTCGAATAGGCCTATATATATACTTATTACTTATTTATACATAATATTATATATAGGCTATAATTCTAACTTTCTATCATGGATCATGATGACGTCGAATCATCACCGCCATCTTCCATCGGAGAATTAATAATAATTCTGCAGACGAAACAAGTGAATTCCGATATGAATGTCGCCATCTTTAGCGTGTCATCCTTTTCTCTAAAGTCAAAGCGCACTGAACGCAAGGTCACGATGATCAACTGACCCCCGTATCGTATCATATTGACTCTGACCGTCCTACAGGTCAAAATGTAGCTTGGTGCTCGTCAGAACTATCGAACATTGACAGAAAAACTAAGGCCTGGATTTCTGTAATGACCCAAGGAAATTGTCTTTCGTGATCTGAGTGCGTGTTGCTACTGGACGTTGATTTATTTTATTTTATGAATGAGTGAATACGTACATTATGTTTTCAGAGCCTGCTTCTCTCAGTTGCGTGCGATACGAGGTCAGTTGATCATCGTGACCTTGCGTTCAGTGCACTGTAACATGAGTCCATTCATTCATACAGACGCGAACTGACTTTTGCGTAGCTCCATCCTAAAAGGTCTGTCGAAGGACATTCTGTTATCAGCAGTTACTGTGCTGCCTCAGTAGTTGGTGGCTTATCTGACAAAATACTCTCATTAATGAATAATAGTTATCGTTTATTCAACAATCCGGTTTATAGACCGCAACCGGTTACAATATACAATTACGCTGTTATCCGAATCAACATCAATTTTAACTACTAACAGAACAGACATCCGGCAATACAACGGCGCTAATAGCAGCCTATAAAGCACGTCCTTCCTATGGAGTTTCGGAATCGAATTCAGCTCCGTTGATCTTCATTCCAGTGTATAATTATCCAATGCGTCATCGCCAACCCCCGCCCCATAACTGAATATAGGCCTACGCGAGGACTGTTGCAATGGTGGATCGAATAATTCGATTAAAATACACTCAGTTTAATATGCTGGACATAATACATTTCGTGATGATTGACCAGCGTCAGTGCCCTGCACTGCCCTCGTTAAGCATGGACGCAGGGCAATCGCAATATGGCGCACGATTTTCTAGTGGATCGAAATTAAAATACTGGAAAAATTATTACCGTCTGCGTGACCTCCACGTGACCTCCACGTGACCTCCACGTGCAACAGATTGACACTTAGTCGAGCTCCTGCAATGCTATTATAAGACCTTAAGACGCACTGACCAACTGACCATGCAGCAGTACAGTAATATATCAAAGAGGTTCTTCTTCATCTATAGTTTGAAAATATCAACCTCCTGTCGCCATTCGCTTCTCGTTACTTCTTCGCGAGGAAAGGAAGAGGAACAATTTACAGATCGATGCGCGTTCATCTGAAGTCTCATGAATCAGATCTTATTGGAACAATCGTTCATTTATCCATGGCTGCTGTCTCTTATATGATCGCTCGTATCTGTATTAATAAGAAGAGAATGCAAGCTACGCTTTTGAAAGGCTCTCTGAAGTTGCTATATTTATGCAGATGCTTTATTATGATATTATATTGTATGCAGTGGTTCGATATAATGCTGCCGATGTTATTTTTAAAACAGTATATTAATACTTATTTTGTTTTTCGGTGGCCGACGTTAACAGTCAGAGTCAGAAATAGCCTACATTGGCCCATATAATTATAGCTGTGCGAAGAGAAGGAAGGAGAGGAGACAGCGAGCAGAAAAAGACCGACAGACAACCAACCACACAATAGAGACAGGACAGGCAGAGAGAGACAGAGACAGAGACAGAGACAGAGAGGCAGCCAGGCAGCCAGGAACACAGGCCTCGACCTCTTCTCGTTGCCAATATCACCGCAGTTCGTCAACTAATGTCTCGTTTATTAACAGCTCTTCATAATTATTGCTATGACGACGTTCATCACAGGATATTAGTTTAACCCAGTATCATCATTCAACATCTAATTGATTTAAAAGCATATATTGATTAATTTAATGAGGTTACAACAAAGAGTGCAGCATTCTGTTACTGCAGGCATCGAATTCTAGGTTTCAGAAGCAACCATGGCAGTCGTCAAGTTCTGCAAATCTTAGGTGTATAGACATGTTCTAAGTACAGTAACTATATTCATGTTGATACACACTATAGTAGATTTAGTGCATGTAAGTAACTTAAAGCTGATTAATTAGGCATAGTCACTTCAAAATTAGTATAGTCCTTTTTGCGTTTACTGATGCCGCTACTACTTTAAGTATACTATACTGCTACTACTACCACTACAACAAACATTAGTATTATTTACCACAACAACCATTAGTATTATTGTTTCTACCACTAACAATGCTATAATGCTGCTGCTACTACTACAACTACAACTACAACTAGAACTACTACTACAACTACTTATACTATTATTACTACTACTACTGCTGCTGCTAGTAATGTGTCATTAGAATAGCCAGTGCAACATCGTATTATTATAATACTAGCTGTACCCAGCCACGCGTTGCTGTGGCAGAAAAGACCCCCCTCCCCTTCCCCTCCCCGCCCCTCCCCCTCCCTCTCTATTATCCCCTCCACCTCCCCTCCGCCTCCCCCTCCCCTCCCCTCCCCTCCCCCCCCCCCCCCCCCCCTCCCCCCCCCCCCCCTCCCCTCCCCCCCCCCCCCCCCCCCTCCCCTCCCCCCCCCCCCCCCTCCCCTCCCCTCCCCTCCCCTCCCCTCCCCTCCCCTCCCCTCCCCTCCCCTCCCCTCCCCTCCCCTCCCCTCCCCTCCCCTCCCCTCCCCTCCCCTCCCCTCCCCTCCCCTCCCCTCCCCTCCCCTCCCCTCCCCTCCCCCTCCCCTCCCCTCCCCTCCCCTCCCCTCTCTTCCCCTCCCCTCCCCTCCCCTCCCCTCCACTCCCCCTCCTCATTCCCCTCCCCTCCTCCTCCCCTTCCCCATCCCCCTCCCTCTTCCCCTCCGCTCCGTCCACCTCCGACTCCGCTCGTTTCGTCCCTCAGACCATCCTTTACTGACAGCGGATAGAGCCCAAGAATTTTTGAAGGCCGTAACGTAATTATTTATCGAGTCGCTTATGACGTCAGGGGACGCGCACTCATTAATGCTTAGTCACTTTGTTTCGGGTAAAGACGATTCTGAAATTTTGGAAGCGTGCCGTTTCGTTCAAATTGCAAATGGCGGGCGAACGGATTGCAAAGTTCACTTTTTGTGGAAACGATTGGGTTTTTTTCGGGAGAAGAAATGTCGTGACCTTGCGGTATCGGAATGGAAGGTTTTGGTAAATTTTCAAAACAATTGATGCGTCAGTTTCGGCGTGATCGTGACCGCAGGATCGCAAAGTTTCATTTTTAT
>CAMAOG010000028.1:0-23089 GCA_945859605.1 Lumbricus rubellus | reverse complement strand
AATACCCTAGGCAGCGCTCAAGGAAGACGGTCCTGGGTAGGGACCGACCCGGCCTGCGCGAAAAACCTAACTTCGTGTGCCGCCTAAAGTATTCAGCAGCAAATTAATATTTAATATTATTATTATTATTATTAAATTTCTTTTCCATTGCATGGGCTTCTTCGAACCGGCTTGTCATCAGTAGAATACCCTAGGCAGCGCTCAAGGAAGACGGTCCTGGGTAGGGACCGACCCGGCCTGCGCGAAAAACCTAACTTCGTGTGCCGCCTAAAGTATTCAGCAGCAAATTAATATTTAATATTATTATTATTATTATTAAATTTCTTTTCCATTGCATGGGCTTCTTCGAACCGGCTTGTCATCAGTAGAATACCCTAGGCAGCGCTCAAGGAAGACGGTCCTGGGTAGGGACCGACCCGGCCTGCGCGAAAAACCTAACTTCGTGTGCCGCCTAAAGTATTCAGCAGCAAATTAATATTTAATATTATTATTATTATTATTAAATTTCTTTTCCATTGCATGGGCTTCTTCGAACCGGCTTGTCATCAGTAGAATACCCTAGGCAGCGCTCAAGGAAGACGGTCCTGGGTAGGGACCGACCCGGCCTGCGCGAAAAACCTAACTTCGTGTGCCGCCTAAAGTATTCAGCAGCAAATTAATATTTAATATTATTATTATTATTATTAAATTTCTTTTCCATTGCATGGGCTTCTTCGAACCGGCTTGTCATCAGTAGAATACCCTAGGCAGCGCTCAAGGAAGACGGTCCTGGGTAGGGACCGACCCGGCCTGCGCGAAAAACCTAACTTCGTGTGCCGCCTAAAGTATTCAGCAGCAAATTAATATTTAATATTATTATTATTATTATTAAATTTCTTTTCCATTGCATGGGCTTCTTCGAACCGGCTTGTCATCAGTAGAATACCCTAGGCAGCGCTCAAGGAAGACGGTCCTGGGTAGGGACCGACCCGGCCTGCGCGAAAAACCTAACTTCGTGTGCCGCCTAAAGTATTCAGCAGCAAATTAATATTTAATATTATTATTATTATTATTAAATTTCTTTTCCATTGCATGGGCTTCTTCGAACCGGCTTGTCATCAGTAGAATACCCTAGGCAGCGCTCAAGGAAGACGGTCCTGGGTAGGGACCGACCCGGCCTGCGCGAAAAACCTAACTTCGTGTGCCGCCTAAAGTATTCAGCAGCAAATTAATATTTAATATTATTATTATTATTATTAAATTTCTTTTCCATTGCATGGGCTTCTTCGAACCGGCTTGTCATCAGTAGAATACCCTAGGCAGCGCTCAAGGAAGACGGTCCTGGGTAGGGACCGACCCGGCCTGCGCGAAAAACCTAACTTCGTGTGCCGCCTAAAGTATTCAGCAGCAAATTAATATTTAATATTATTATTATTATTATTAAATTTCTTTTCCATTGCATGGGCTTCTTCGAACCGGCTTGTCATCAGTAGAATACCCTAGGCAGCGCTCAAGGAAGACGGTCCTGGGTAGGGACCGACCCGGCCTGCGCGAAAAACCTAACTTCGTGTGCCGCCTAAAGTATTCAGCAGCAAATTAATATTTAATATTATTATTATTATTATTAAATTTCTTTTCCATTGCATGGGCTTCTTCGAACCGGCTTGTCATCAGTAGAATACCCTAGGCAGCGCTCAAGGAAGACGGTCCTGGGTAGGGACCGACCCGGCCTGCGCGAAAAACCTAACTTCGTGTGCCGCCTAAAGTATTCAGCAGCAAATTAATATTTAATATTATTATTATTATTATTAAATTTCTTTTCCATTGCATGGGCTTCTTCGAACCGGCTTGTCATCAGTAGAATACCCTAGGCAGCGCTCAAGGAAGACGGTCCTGGGTAGGGACCGACCCGGCCTGCGCGAAAAACCTAACTTCGTGTGCCGCCTAAAGTATTCAGCAGCAAATTAATATTTAATATTATTATTATTATTATTAAATTTCTTTTCCATTGCATGGGCTTCTTCGAACCGGCTTGTCATCAGTAGAATACCCTAGGCAGCGCTCAAGGAAGACGGTCCTGGGTAGGGACCGACCCGGCCTGCGCGAAAAACCTAACTTCGTGTGCCGCCTAAAGTATTCAGCAGCAAATTAATATTTAATATTATTATTATTATTATTAAATTTCTTTTCCATTGCATGGGCTTCTTCGAACCGGCTTGTCATCAGTAGAATACCCTAGGCAGCGCTCAAGGAAGACGGTCCTGGGTAGGGACCGACCCGGCCTGCGCGAAAAACCTAACTTCGTGTGCCGCCTAAAGTATTCAGCAGCAAATTAATATTTAATATTATTATTATTATTATTAAATTTCTTTTCCATTGCATGGGCTTCTTCGAACCGGCTTGTCATCAGTAGAATACCCTAGGCAGCGCTCAAGGAAGACGGTCCTGGGTAGGGACCGACCCGGCCTGCGCGAAAAACCTAACTTCGTGTGCCGCCTAAAGTATTCAGCAGCAAATTAATATTTAATATTATTATTATTATTATTAAATTTCTTTTCCATTGCATGGGCTTCTTCGAACCGGCTTGTCATCAGTAGAATACCCTAGGCAGCGCTCAAGGAAGACGGTCCTGGGTAGGGACCGACCCGGCCTGCGCGAAAAACCTAACTTCGTGTGCCGCCTAAAGTATTCAGCAGCAAATTAATATTTAATATTATTATTATTATTATTAAATTTCTTTTCCATTGCATGGGCTTCTTCGAACCGGCTTGTCATCAGTAGAATACCCTAGGCAGCGCTCAAGGAAGACGGTCCTGGGTAGGGACCGACCCGGCCTGCGCGAAAAACCTAACTTCGTGTGCCGCCTAAAGTATTCAGCAGCAAATTAATATTTAATATTATTATTATTATTATTAAATTTCTTTTCCATTGCATGGGCTTCTTCGAACCGGCTTGTCATCAGTAGAATACCCTAGGCAGCGCTCAAGGAAGACGGTCCTGGGTAGGGACCGACCCGGCCTGCGCGAAAAACCTAACTTCGTGTGCCGCCTAAAGTATTCAGCAGCAAATTAATATTTAATATTATTATTATTATTATTAAATTTCTTTTCCATTGCATGGGCTTCTTCGAACCGGCTTGTCATCAGTAGAATACCCTAGGCAGCGCTCAAGGAAGACGGTCCTGGGTAGGGACCGACCCGGCCTGCGCGAAAAACCTAACTTCGTGTGCCGCCTAAAGTATTCAGCAGCAAATTAATATTTAATATTATTATTATTATTATTAAATTTCTTTTCCATTGCATGGGCTTCTTCGAACCGGCTTGTCATCAGTAGAATACCCTAGGCAGCGCTCAAGGAAGACGGTCCTGGGTAGGGACCGACCCGGCCTGCGCGAAAAACCTAACTTCGTGTGCCGCCTAAAGTATTCAGCAGCAAATTAATATTTAATATTATTATTATTATTATTAAATTTCTTTTCCATTGCATGGGCTTCTTCGAACCGGCTTGTCATCAGTAGAATACCCTAGGCAGCGCTCAAGGAAGACGGTCCTGGGTAGGGACCGACCCGGCCTGCGCGAAAAACCTAACTTCGTGTGCCGCCTAAAGTATTCAGCAGCAAATTAATATTTAATATTATTATTATTATTATTAAATTTCTTTTCCATTGCATGGGCTTCTTCGAACCGGCTTGTCATCAGTAGAATACCCTAGGCAGCGCTCAAGGAAGACGGTCCTGGGTAGGGACCGACCCGGCCTGCGCGAAAAACCTAACTTCGTGTGCCGCCTAAAGTATTCAGCAGCAAATTAATATTTAATATTATTATTATTATTATTAAATTTCTTTTCCATTGCATGGGCTTCTTCGAACCGGCTTGTCATCAGTAGAATACCCTAGGCAGCGCTCAAGGAAGACGGTCCTGGGTAGGGACCGACCCGGCCTGCGCGAAAAACCTAACTTCGTGTGCCGCCTAAAGTATTCAGCAGCAAATTAATATTTAATATTATTATTATTATTATTAAATTTCTTTTCCATTGCATGGGCTTCTTCGAACCGGCTTGTCATCAGTAGAATACCCTAGGCAGCGCTCAAGGAAGACGGTCCTGGGTAGGGACCGACCCGGCCTGCGCGAAAAACCTAACTTCGTGTGCCGCCTAAAGTATTCAGCAGCAAATTAATATTTAATATTATTATTATTATTATTAAATTTCTTTTCCATTGCATGGGCTTCTTCGAACCGGCTTGTCATCAGTAGAATACCCTAGGCAGCGCTCAAGGAAGACGGTCCTGGGTAGGGACCGACCCGGCCTGCGCGAAAAACCTAACTTCGTGTGCCGCCTAAAGTATTCAGCAGCAAATTAATATTTAATATTATTATTATTATTATTAAATTTCTTTTCCATTGCATGGGCTTCTTCGAACCGGCTTGTCATCAGTAGAATACCCTAGGCAGCGCTCAAGGAAGACGGTCCTGGGTAGGGACCGACCCGGCCTGCGCGAAAAACCTAACTTCGTGTGCCGCCTAAAGTATTCAGCAGCAAATTAATATTTAATATTATTATTATTATTATTAAATTTCTTTTCCATTGCATGGGCTTCTTCGAACCGGCTTGTCATCAGTAGAATACCCTAGGCAGCGCTCAAGGAAGACGGTCCTGGGTAGGGACCGACCCGGCCTGCGCGAAAAACCTAACTTCGTGTGCCGCCTAAAGTATTCAGCAGCAAATTAATATTTAATATTATTATTATTATTATTAAATTTCTTTTCCATTGCATGGGCTTCTTCGAACCGGCTTGTCATCAGTAGAATACCCTAGGCAGCGCTCAAGGAAGACGGTCCTGGGTAGGGACCGACCCGGCCTGCGCGAAAAACCTAACTTCGTGTGCCGCCTAAAGTATTCAGCAGCAAATTAATATTTAATATTATTATTATTATTATTAAATTTCTTTTCCATTGCATGGGCTTCTTCGAACCGGCTTGTCATCAGTAGAATACCCTAGGCAGCGCTCAAGGAAGACGGTCCTGGGTAGGGACCGACCCGGCCTGCGCGAAAAACCTAACTTCGTGTGCCGCCTAAAGTATTCAGCAGCAAATTAATATTTAATATTATTATTATTATTATTAAATTTCTTTTCCATTGCATGGGCTTCTTCGAACCGGCTTGTCATCAGTAGAATACCCTAGGCAGCGCTCAAGGAAGACGGTCCTGGGTAGGGACCGACCCGGCCTGCGCGAAAAACCTAACTTCGTGTGCCGCCTAAAGTATTCAGCAGCAAATTAATATTTAATATTATTATTATTATTATTAAATTTCTTTTCCATTGCATGGGCTTCTTCGAACCGGCTTGTCATCAGTAGAATACCCTAGGCAGCGCTCAAGGAAGACGGTCCTGGGTAGGGACCGACCCGGCCTGCGCGAAAAACCTAACTTCGTGTGCCGCCTAAAGTATTCAGCAGCAAATTAATATTTAATATTATTATTATTATTATTAAATTTCTTTTCCATTGCATGGGCTTCTTCGAACCGGCTTGTCATCAGTAGAATACCCTAGGCAGCGCTCAAGGAAGACGGTCCTGGGTAGGGACCGACCCGGCCTGCGCGAAAAACCTAACTTCGTGTGCCGCCTAAAGTATTCAGCAGCAAATTAATATTTAATATTATTATTATTATTATTAAATTTCTTTTCCATTGCATGGGCTTCTTCGAACCGGCTTGTCATCAGTAGAATACCCTAGGCAGCGCTCAAGGAAGACGGTCCTGGGTAGGGACCGACCCGGCCTGCGCGAAAAACCTAACTTCGTGTGCCGCCTAAAGTATTCAGCAGCAAATTAATATTTAATATTATTATTATTATTATTAAATTTCTTTTCCATTGCATGGGCTTCTTCGAACCGGCTTGTCATCAGTAGAATACCCTAGGCAGCGCTCAAGGAAGACGGTCCTGGGTAGGGACCGACCCGGCCTGCGCGAAAAACCTAACTTCGTGTGCCGCCTAAAGTATTCAGCAGCAAATTAATATTTAATATTATTATTATTATTATTAAATTTCTTTTCCATTGCATGGGCTTCTTCGAACCGGCTTGTCATCAGTAGAATACCCTAGGCAGCGCTCAAGGAAGACGGTCCTGGGTAGGGACCGACCCGGCCTGCGCGAAAAACCTAACTTCGTGTGCCGCCTAAAGTATTCAGCAGCAAATTAATATTTAATATTATTATTATTATTATTAAATTTCTTTTCCATTGCATGGGCTTCTTCGAACCGGCTTGTCATCAGTAGAATACCCTAGGCAGCGCTCAAGGAAGACGGTCCTGGGTAGGGACCGACCCGGCCTGCGCGAAAAACCTAACTTCGTGTGCCGCCTAAAGTATTCAGCAGCAAATTAATATTTAATATTATTATTATTATTATTAAATTTCTTTTCCATTGCATGGGCTTCTTCGAACCGGCTTGTCATCAGTAGAATACCCTAGGCAGCGCTCAAGGAAGACGGTCCTGGGTAGGGACCGACCCGGCCTGCGCGAAAAACCTAACTTCGTGTGCCGCCTAAAGTATTCAGCAGCAAATTAATATTTAATATTATTATTATTATTATTAAATTTCTTTTCCATTGCATGGGCTTCTTCGAACCGGCTTGTCATCAGTAGAATACCCTAGGCAGCGCTCAAGGAAGACGGTCCTGGGTAGGGACCGACCCGGCCTGCGCGAAAAACCTAACTTCGTGTGCCGCCTAAAGTATTCAGCAGCAAATTAATATTTAATATTATTATTATTATTATTAAATTTCTTTTCCATTGCATGGGCTTCTTCGAACCGGCTTGTCATCAGTAGAATACCCTAGGCAGCGCTCAAGGAAGACGGTCCTGGGTAGGGACCGACCCGGCCTGCGCGAAAAACCTAACTTCGTGTGCCGCCTAAAGTATTCAGCAGCAAATTAATATTTAATATTATTATTATTATTATTAAATTTCTTTTCCATTGCATGGGCTTCTTCGAACCGGCTTGTCATCAGTAGAATACCCTAGGCAGCGCTCAAGGAAGACGGTCCTGGGTAGGGACCGACCCGGCCTGCGCGAAAAACCTAACTTCGTGTGCCGCCTAAAGTATTCAGCAGCAAATTAATATTTAATATTATTATTATTATTATTAAATTTCTTTTCCATTGCATGGGCTTCTTCGAACCGGCTTGTCATCAGTAGAATACCCTAGGCAGCGCTCAAGGAAGACGGTCCTGGGTAGGGACCGACCCGGCCTGCGCGAAAAACCTAACTTCGTGTGCCGCCTAAAGTATTCAGCAGCAAATTAATATTTAATATTATTATTATTATTATTAAATTTCTTTTCCATTGCATGGGCTTCTTCGAACCGGCTTGTCATCAGTAGAATACCCTAGGCAGCGCTCAAGGAAGACGGTCCTGGGTAGGGACCGACCCGGCCTGCGCGAAAAACCTAACTTCGTGTGCCGCCTAAAGTATTCAGCAGCAAATTAATATTTAATATTATTATTATTATTATTAAATTTCTTTTCCATTGCATGGGCTTCTTCGAACCGGCTTGTCATCAGTAGAATACCCTAGGCAGCGCTCAAGGAAGACGGTCCTGGGTAGGGACCGACCCGGCCTGCGCGAAAAACCTAACTTCGTGTGCCGCCTAAAGTATTCAGCAGCAAATTAATATTTAATATTATTATTATTATTATTAAATTTCTTTTCCATTGCATGGGCTTCTTCGAACCGGCTTGTCATCAGTAGAATACCCTAGGCAGCGCTCAAGGAAGACGGTCCTGGGTAGGGACCGACCCGGCCTGCGCGAAAAACCTAACTTCGTGTGCCGCCTAAAGTATTCAGCAGCAAATTAATATTTAATATTATTATTATTATTATTAAATTTCTTTTCCATTGCATGGGCTTCTTCGAACCGGCTTGTCATCAGTAGAATACCCTAGGCAGCGCTCAAGGAAGACGGTCCTGGGTAGGGACCGACCCGGCCTGCGCGAAAAACCTAACTTCGTGTGCCGCCTAAAGTATTCAGCAGCAAATTAATATTTAATATTATTATTATTATTATTAAATTTCTTTTCCATTGCATGGGCTTCTTCGAACCGGCTTGTCATCAGTAGAATACCCTAGGCAGCGCTCAAGGAAGACGGTCCTGGGTAGGGACCGACCCGGCCTGCGCGAAAAACCTAACTTCGTGTGCCGCCTAAAGTATTCAGCAGCAAATTAATATTTAATATTATTATTATTATTATTAAATTTCTTTTCCATTGCATGGGCTTCTTCGAACCGGCTTGTCATCAGTAGAATACCCTAGGCAGCGCTCAAGGAAGACGGTCCTGGGTAGGGACCGACCCGGCCTGCGCGAAAAACCTAACTTCGTGTGCCGCCTAAAGTATTCAGCAGCAAATTAATATTTAATATTATTATTATTATTATTAAATTTCTTTTCCATTGCATGGGCTTCTTCGAACCGGCTTGTCATCAGTAGAATACCCTAGGCAGCGCTCAAGGAAGACGGTCCTGGGTAGGGACCGACCCGGCCTGCGCGAAAAACCTAACTTCGTGTGCCGCCTAAAGTATTCAGCAGCAAATTAATATTTAATATTATTATTATTATTATTAAATTTCTTTTCCATTGCATGGGCTTCTTCGAACCGGCTTGTCATCAGTAGAATACCCTAGGCAGCGCTCAAGGAAGACGGTCCTGGGTAGGGACCGACCCGGCCTGCGCGAAAAACCTAACTTCGTGTGCCGCCTAAAGTATTCAGCAGCAAATTAATATTTAATATTATTATTATTATTATTAAATTTCTTTTCCATTGCATGGGCTTCTTCGAACCGGCTTGTCATCAGTAGAATACCCTAGGCAGCGCTCAAGGAAGACGGTCCTGGGTAGGGACCGACCCGGCCTGCGCGAAAAACCTAACTTCGTGTGCCGCCTAAAGTATTCAGCAGCAAATTAATATTTAATATTATTATTATTATTATTAAATTTCTTTTCCATTGCATGGGCTTCTTCGAACCGGCTTGTCATCAGTAGAATACCCTAGGCAGCGCTCAAGGAAGACGGTCCTGGGTAGGGACCGACCCGGCCTGCGCGAAAAACCTAACTTCGTGTGCCGCCTAAAGTATTCAGCAGCAAATTAATATTTAATATTATTATTATTATTATTAAATTTCTTTTCCATTGCATGGGCTTCTTCGAACCGGCTTGTCATCAGTAGAATACCCTAGGCAGCGCTCAAGGAAGACGGTCCTGGGTAGGGACCGACCCGGCCTGCGCGAAAAACCTAACTTCGTGTGCCGCCTAAAGTATTCAGCAGCAAATTAATATTTAATATTATTATTATTATTATTAAATTTCTTTTCCATTGCATGGGCTTCTTCGAACCGGCTTGTCATCAGTAGAATACCCTAGGCAGCGCTCAAGGAAGACGGTCCTGGGTAGGGACCGACCCGGCCTGCGCGAAAAACCTAACTTCGTGTGCCGCCTAAAGTATTCAGCAGCAAATTAATATTTAATATTATTATTATTATTATTAAATTTCTTTTCCATTGCATGGGCTTCTTCGAACCGGCTTGTCATCAGTAGAATACCCTAGGCAGCGCTCAAGGAAGACGGTCCTGGGTAGGGACCGACCCGGCCTGCGCGAAAAACCTAACTTCGTGTGCCGCCTAAAGTATTCAGCAGCAAATTAATATTTAATATTATTATTATTATTATTAAATTTCTTTTCCATTGCATGGGCTTCTTCGAACCGGCTTGTCATCAGTAGAATACCCTAGGCAGCGCTCAAGGAAGACGGTCCTGGGTAGGGACCGACCCGGCCTGCGCGAAAAACCTAACTTCGTGTGCCGCCTAAAGTATTCAGCAGCAAATTAATATTTAATATTATTATTATTATTATTAAATTTCTTTTCCATTGCATGGGCTTCTTCGAACCGGCTTGTCATCAGTAGAATACCCTAGGCAGCGCTCAAGGAAGACGGTCCTGGGTAGGGACCGACCCGGCCTGCGCGAAAAACCTAACTTCGTGTGCCGCCTAAAGTATTCAGCAGCAAATTAATATTTAATATTATTATTATTATTATTAAATTTCTTTTCCATTGCATGGGCTTCTTCGAACCGGCTTGTCATCAGTAGAATACCCTAGGCAGCGCTCAAGGAAGACGGTCCTGGGTAGGGACCGACCCGGCCTGCGCGAAAAACCTAACTTCGTGTGCCGCCTAAAGTATTCAGCAGCAAATTAATATTTAATATTATTATTATTATTATTAAATTTCTTTTCCATTGCATGGGCTTCTTCGAACCGGCTTGTCATCAGTAGAATACCCTAGGCAGCGCTCAAGGAAGACGGTCCTGGGTAGGGACCGACCCGGCCTGCGCGAAAAACCTAACTTCGTGTGCCGCCTAAAGTATTCAGCAGCAAATTAATATTTAATATTATTATTATTATTATTAAATTTCTTTTCCATTGCATGGGCTTCTTCGAACCGGCTTGTCATCAGTAGAATACCCTAGGCAGCGCTCAAGGAAGACGGTCCTGGGTAGGGACCGACCCGGCCTGCGCGAAAAACCTAACTTCGTGTGCCGCCTAAAGTATTCAGCAGCAAATTAATATTTAATATTATTATTATTATTATTAAATTTCTTTTCCATTGCATGGGCTTCTTCGAACCGGCTTGTCATCAGTAGAATACCCTAGGCAGCGCTCAAGGAAGACGGTCCTGGGTAGGGACCGACCCGGCCTGCGCGAAAAACCTAACTTCGTGTGCCGCCTAAAGTATTCAGCAGCAAATTAATATTTAATATTATTATTATTATTATTAAATTTCTTTTCCATTGCATGGGCTTCTTCGAACCGGCTTGTCATCAGTAGAATACCCTAGGCAGCGCTCAAGGAAGACGGTCCTGGGTAGGGACCGACCCGGCCTGCGCGAAAAACCTAACTTCGTGTGCCGCCTAAAGTATTCAGCAGCAAATTAATATTTAATATTATTATTATTATTATTAAATTTCTTTTCCATTGCATGGGCTTCTTCGAACCGGCTTGTCATCAGTAGAATACCCTAGGCAGCGCTCAAGGAAGACGGTCCTGGGTAGGGACCGACCCGGCCTGCGCGAAAAACCTAACTTCGTGTGCCGCCTAAAGTATTCAGCAGCAAATTAATATTTAATATTATTATTATTATTATTAAATTTCTTTTCCATTGCATGGGCTTCTTCGAACCGGCTTGTCATCAGTAGAATACCCTAGGCAGCGCTCAAGGAAGACGGTCCTGGGTAGGGACCGACCCGGCCTGCGCGAAAAACCTAACTTCGTGTGCCGCCTAAAGTATTCAGCAGCAAATTAATATTTAATATTATTATTATTATTATTAAATTTCTTTTCCATTGCATGGGCTTCTTCGAACCGGCTTGTCATCAGTAGAATACCCTAGGCAGCGCTCAAGGAAGACGGTCCTGGGTAGGGACCGACCCGGCCTGCGCGAAAAACCTAACTTCGTGTGCCGCCTAAAGTATTCAGCAGCAAATTAATATTTAATATTATTATTATTATTATTAAATTTCTTTTCCATTGCATGGGCTTCTTCGAACCGGCTTGTCATCAGTAGAATACCCTAGGCAGCGCTCAAGGAAGACGGTCCTGGGTAGGGACCGACCCGGCCTGCGCGAAAAACCTAACTTCGTGTGCCGCCTAAAGTATTCAGCAGCAAATTAATATTTAATATTATTATTATTATTATTAAATTTCTTTTCCATTGCATGGGCTTCTTCGAACCGGCTTGTCATCAGTAGAATACCCTAGGCAGCGCTCAAGGAAGACGGTCCTGGGTAGGGACCGACCCGGCCTGCGCGAAAAACCTAACTTCGTGTGCCGCCTAAAGTATTCAGCAGCAAATTAATATTTAATATTATTATTATTATTATTAAATTTCTTTTCCATTGCATGGGCTTCTTCGAACCGGCTTGTCATCAGTAGAATACCCTAGGCAGCGCTCAAGGAAGACGGTCCTGGGTAGGGACCGACCCGGCCTGCGCGAAAAACCTAACTTCGTGTGCCGCCTAAAGTATTCAGCAGCAAATTAATATTTAATATTATTATTATTATTATTAAATTTCTTTTCCATTGCATGGGCTTCTTCGAACCGGCTTGTCATCAGTAGAATACCCTATAGGCAGCGCTCAAGGAAGACGGTCCTGGGTAGGGACCGACCCGGCCTGCGCGAAAAACCTAACTTCGTGTGCCGCCTAAAGTATTCAGCAGCAAATTAATATTTAATATTATTATTATTATTATTAAATTTCTTTTCCATTGCATGGGCTTCTTCGAACCGGCTTGTCATCAGTAGAATACCCTAGGCAGCGCTCAAGGAAGACGGTCCTGGGTAGGGACCGACCCGGCCTGCGCGAAAAACCTAACTTCGTGTGCCGCCTAAAGTATTCAGCAGCAAATTAATATTTAATATTATTATTATTATTATTAAATTTCTTTTCCATTGCATGGGCTTCTTCGAACCGGCTTGTCATCAGTAGAATACCCTAGGCAGCGCTCAAGGAAGACGGTCCTGGGTAGGGACCGACCCGGCCTGCGCGAAAAACCTAACTTCGTGTGCCGCCTAAAGTATTCAGCAGCAAATTAATATTTAATATTATTATTATTATTATTAAATTTCTTTTCCATTGCATGGGCTTCTTCGAACCGGCTTGTCATCAGTAGAATACCCTAGGCAGCGCTCAAGGAAGACGGTCCTGGGTAGGGACCGACCCGGCCTGCGCGAAAAACCTAACTTCGTGTGCCGCCTAAAGTATTCAGCAGCAAATTAATATTTAATATTATTATTATTATTATTAAATTTCTTTTCCATTGCATGGGCTTCTTCGAACCGGCTTGTCATCAGTAGAATACCCTAGGCAGCGCTCAAGGAAGACGGTCCTGGGTAGGGACCGACCCGGCCTGCGCGAAAAACCTAACTTCGTGTGCCGCCTAAAGTATTCAGCAGCAAATTAATATTTAATATTATTATTATTATTATTAAATTTCTTTTCCATTGCATGGGCTTCTTCGAACCGGCTTGTCATCAGTAGAATACCCTAGGCAGCGCTCAAGGAAGACGGTCCTGGGTAGGGACCGACCCGGCCTGCGCGAAAAACCTAACTTCGTGTGCCGCCTAAAGTATTCAGCAGCAAATTAATATTTAATATTATTATTATTATTATTAAATTTCTTTTCCATTGCATGGGCTTCTTCGAACCGGCTTGTCATCAGTAGAATACCCTAGGCAGCGCTCAAGGAAGACGGTCCTGGGTAGGGACCGACCCGGCCTGCGCGAAAAACCTAACTTCGTGTGCCGCCTAAAGTATTCAGCAGCAAATTAATATTTAATATTATTATTATTATTATTAAATTTCTTTTCCATTGCATGGGCTTCTTCGAACCGGCTTGTCATCAGTAGAATACCCTAGGCAGCGCTCAAGGAAGACGGTCCTGGGTAGGGACCGACCCGGCCTGCGCGAAAAACCTAACTTCGTGTGCCGCCTAAAGTATTCAGCAGCAAATTAATATTTAATATTATTATTATTATTATTAAATTTCTTTTCCATTGCATGGGCTTCTTCGAACCGGCTTGTCATCAGTAGAATACCCTAGGCAGCGCTCAAGGAAGACGGTCCTGGGTAGGGACCGACCCGGCCTGCGCGAAAAACCTAACTTCGTGTGCCGCCTAAAGTATTCAGCAGCAAATTAATATTTAATATTATTATTATTATTATTAAATTTCTTTTCCATTGCATGGGCTTCTTCGAACCGGCTTGTCATCAGTAGAATACCCTAGGCAGCGCTCAAGGAAGACGGTCCTGGGTAGGGACCGACCCGGCCTGCGCGAAAAACCTAACTTCGTGTGCCGCCTAAAGTATTCAGCAGCAAATTAATATTTAATATTATTATTATTATTATTAAATTTCTTTTCCATTGCATGGGCTTCTTCGAACCGGCTTGTCATCAGTAGAATACCCTAGGCAGCGCTCAAGGAAGACGGTCCTGGGTAGGGACCGACCCGGCCTGCGCGAAAAACCTAACTTCGTGTGCCGCCTAAAGTATTCAGCAGCAAATTAATATTTAATATTATTATTATTATTATTAAATTTCTTTTCCATTGCATGGGCTTCTTCGAACCGGCTTGTCATCAGTAGAATACCCTAGGCAGCGCTCAAGGAAGACGGTCCTGGGTAGGGACCGACCCGGCCTGCGCGAAAAACCTAACTTCGTGTGCCGCCTAAAGTATTCAGCAGCAAATTAATATTTAATATTATTATTATTATTATTAAATTTCTTTTCCATTGCATGGGCTTCTTCGAACCGGCTTGTCATCAGTAGATACCCTAGGCAGCGCTCAAGGAAGACGGTCCTGGGTAGGGACCGACCCGGCCTGCGCGAAAAACCTAACTTCGTGTGCCGCCTAAAGTATTCAGCAGCAAATTAATATTTAATATTATTATTATTATTATTAAATTTCTTTTCCATTGCATGGGCTTCTTCGAACCGGCTTGTCATCAGTAGAATACCCTAGGCAGCGCTCAAGGAAGACGGTCCTGGGTAGGGACCGACCCGGCCTGCGCGAAAAACCTAACTTCGTGTGCCGCCTAAAGTATTCAGCAGCAAATTAATATTTAATATTATTATTATTATTATTAAATTTCTTTTCCATTGCATGGGCTTCTTCGAACCGGCTTGTCATCAGTAGAATACCCTAGGCAGCGCTCAAGGAAGACGGTCCTGGGTAGGGACCGACCCGGCCTGCGCGAAAAACCTAACTTCGTGTGCCGCCTAAAGTATTCAGCAGCAAATTAATATTTAATATTATTATTATTATTATTAAATTTCTTTTCCATTGCATGGGCTTCTTCGAACCGGCTTGTCATCAGTAGAATACCCTAGGCAGCGCTCAAGGAAGACGGTCCTGGGTAGGGACCGACCCGGCCTGCGCGAAAAACCTAACTTCGTGTGCCGCCTAAAGTATTCAGCAGCAAATTAATATTTAATATTATTATTATTATTATTAAATTTCTTTTCCATTGCATGGGCTTCTTCGAACCGGCTTGTCATCAGTAGAATACCCTAGGCAGCGCTCAAGGAAGACGGTCCTGGGTAGGGACCGACCCGGCCTGCGCGAAAAACCTAACTTCGTGTGCCGCCTAAAGTATTCAGCAGCAAATTAATATTTAATATTATTATTATTATTATTAAATTTCTTTTCCATTGCATGGGCTTCTTCGAACCGGCTTGTCATCAGTAGAATACCCTAGGCAGCGCTCAAGGAAGACGGTCCTGGGTAGGGACCGACCCGGCCTGCGCGAAAAACCTAACTTCGTGTGCCGCCTAAAGTATTCAGCAGCAAATTAATATTTAATATTATTATTATTATTATTAAATTTCTTTTCCATTGCATGGGCTTCTTCGAACCGGCTTGTCATCAGTAGAATACCCTAGGCAGCGCTCAAGGAAGACGGTCCTGGGTAGGGACCGACCCGGCCTGCGCGAAAAACCTAACTTCGTGTGCCGCCTAAAGTATTCAGCAGCAAATTAATATTTAATATTATTATTATTATTATTAAATTTCTTTTCCATTGCATGGGCTTCTTCGAACCGGCTTGTCATCAGTAGAATACCCTAGGCAGCGCTCAAGGAAGACGGTCCTGGGTAGGGACCGACCCGGCCTGCGCGAAAAACCTAACTTCGTGTGCCGCCTAAAGTATTCAGCAGCAAATTAATATTTAATATTATTATTATTATTATTAAATTTCTTTTCCATTGCATGGGCTTCTTCGAACCGGCTTGTCATCAGTAGAATACCCTAGGCAGCGCTCAAGGAAGACGGTCCTGGGTAGGGACCGACCCGGCCTGCGCGAAAAACCTAACTTCGTGTGCCGCCTAAAGTATTCAGCAGCAAATTAATATTTAATATTATTATTATTATTATTAAATTTCTTTTCCATTGCATGGGCTTCTTCGAACCGGCTTGTCATCAGTAGAATACCCTAGGCAGCGCTCAAGGAAGACGGTCCTGGGTAGGGACCGACCCGGCCTGCGCGAAAAACCTAACTTCGTGTGCCGCCTAAAGTATTCAGCAGCAAATTAATATTTAATATTATTATTATTATTATTAAATTTCTTTTCCATTGCATGGGCTTCTTCGAACCGGCTTGTCATCAGTAGAATACCCTAGGCAGCGCTCAAGGAAGACGGTCCTGGGTAGGGACCGACCCGGCCTGCGCGAAAAACCTAACTTCGTGTGCCGCCTAAAGTATTCAGCAGCAAATTAATATTTAATATTATTATTATTATTATTAAATTTCTTTTCCATTGCATGGGCTTCTTCGAACCGGCTTGTCATCAGTAGAATACCCTAGGCAGCGCTCAAGGAAGACGGTCCTGGGTAGGGACCGACCCGGCCTGCGCGAAAAACCTAACTTCGTGTGCCGCCTAAAGTATTCAGCAGCAAATTAATATTTAATATTATTATTATTATTATTAAATTTCTTTTCCATTGCATGGGCTTCTTCGAACCGGCTTGTCATCAGTAGAATACCCTAGGCAGCGCTCAAGGAAGACGGTCCTGGGTAGGGACCGACCCGGCCTGCGCGAAAAACCTAACTTCGTGTGCCGCCTAAAGTATTCAGCAGCAAATTAATATTTAATATTATTATTATTATTATTAAATTTCTTTTCCATTGCATGGGCTTCTTCGAACCGGCTTGTCATCAGTAGAATACCCTAGGCAGCGCTCAAGGAAGACGGTCCTGGGTAGGGACCGACCCGGCCTGCGCGAAAAACCTAACTTCGTGTGCCGCCTAAAGTATTCAGCAGCAAATTAATATTTAATATTATTATTATTATTATTAAATTTCTTTTCCATTGCATGGGCTTCTTCGAACCGGCTTGTCATCAGTAGAATACCCTAGGCAGCGCTCAAGGAAGACGGTCCTGGGTAGGGACCGACCCGGCCTGCGCGAAAAACCTAACTTCGTGTGCCGCCTAAAGTATTCAGCAGCAAATTAATATTTAATATTATTATTATTATTATTAAATTTCTTTTCCATTGCATGGGCTTCTTCGAACCGGCTTGTCATCAGTAGAATACCCTAGGCAGCGCTCAAGGAAGACGGTCCTGGGTAGGGACCGACCCGGCCTGCGCGAAAAACCTAACTTCGTGTGCCGCCTAAAGTATTCAGCAGCAAATTAATATTTAATATTATTATTATTATTATTAAATTTCTTTTCCATTGCATGGGCTTCTTCGAACCGGCTTGTCATCAGTAGAATACCCTAGGCAGCGCTCAAGGAAGACGGTCCTGGGTAGGGACCGACCCGGCCTGCGCGAAAAACCTAACTTCGTGTGCCGCCTAAAGTATTCAGCAGCAAATTAATATTTAATATTATTATTATTATTATTAAATTTCTTTTCCATTGCATGGGCTTCTTCGAACCGGCTTGTCATCAGTAGAATACCCTAGGCAGCGCTCAAGGAAGACGGTCCTGGGTAGGGACCGACCCGGCCTGCGCGAAAAACCTAACTTCGTGTGCCGCCTAAAGTATTCAGCAGCAAATTAATATTTAATATTATTATTATTATTATTAAATTTCTTTTCCATTGCATGGGCTTCTTCGAACCGGCTTGTCATCAGTAGAATACCCTAGGCAGCGCTCAAGGAAGACGGTCCTGGGTAGGGACCGACCCGGCCTGCGCGAAAAACCTAACTTCGTGTGCCGCCTAAAGTATTCAGCAGCAAATTAATATTTAATATTATTATTATTATTATTAAATTTCTTTTCCATTGCATGGGCTTCTTCGAACCGGCTTGTCATCAGTAGAATACCCTAGGCAGCGCTCAAGGAAGACGGTCCTGGGTAGGGACCGACCCGGCCTGCGCGAAAAACCTAACTTCGTGTGCCGCCTAAAGTATTCAGCAGCAAATTAATATTTAATATTATTATTATTATTATTAAATTTCTTTTCCATTGCATGGGCTTCTTCGAACCGGCTTGTCATCAGTAGAATACCCTAGGCAGCGCTCAAGGAAGACGGTCCTGGGTAGGGACCGACCCGGCCTGCGCGAAAAACCTAACTTCGTGTGCCGCCTAAAGTATTCAGCAGCAAATTAATATTTAATATTATTATTATTATTATTAAATTTCTTTTCCATTGCATGGGCTTCTTCGAACCGGCTTGTCATCAGTAGAATACCCTAGGCAGCGCTCAAGGAAGACGGTCCTGGGTAGGGACCGACCCGGCCTGCGCGAAAAACCTAACTTCGTGTGCCGCCTAAAGTATTCAGCAGCAAATTAATATTTAATATTATTATTATTATTATTAAATTTCTTTTCCATTGCATGGGCTTCTTCGAACCGGCTTGTCATCAGTAGAATACCCTAGGCAGCGCTCAAGGAAGACGGTCCTGGGTAGGGACCGACCCGGCCTGCGCGAAAAACCTAACTTCGTGTGCCGCCTAAAGTATTCAGCAGCAAATTAATATTTAATATTATTATTATTATTATTAAATTTCTTTTCCATTGCATGGGCTTCTTCGAACCGGCTTGTCATCAGTAGAATACCCTAGGCAGCGCTCAAGGAAGACGGTCCTGGGTAGGGACCGACCCGGCCTGCGCGAAAAACCTAACTTCGTGTGCCGCCTAAAGTATTCAGCAGCAAATTAATATTTAATATTATTATTATTATTATTAAATTTCTTTTCCATTGCATGGGCTTCTTCGAACCGGCTTGTCATCAGTAGAATACCCTAGGCAGCGCTCAAGGAAGACGGTCCTGGGTAGGGACCGACCCGGCCTGCGCGAAAAACCTAACTTCGTGTGCCGCCTAAAGTATTCAGCAGCAAATTAATATTTAATATTATTATTATTATTATTAAATTTCTTTTCCATTGCATGGGCTTCTTCGAACCGGCTTGTCATCAGTAGAATACCCTAGGCAGCGCTCAAGGAAGACGGTCCTGGGTAGGGACCGACCCGGCCTGCGCGAAAAACCTAACTTCGTGTGCCGCCTAAAGTATTCAGCAGCAAATTAATATTTAATATTATTATTATTATTATTAAATTTCTTTTCCATTGCATGGGCTTCTTCGAACCGGCTTGTCATCAGTAGAATACCCTAGGCAGCGCTCAAGGAAGACGGTCCTGGGTAGGGACCGACCCGGCCTGCGCGAAAAACCTAACTTCGTGTGCCGCCTAAAGTATTCAGCAGCAAATTAATATTTAATATTATTATTATTATTATTAAATTTCTTTTCCATTGCATGGGCTTCTTCGAACCGGCTTGTCATCAGTAGAATACCCTAGGCAGCGCTCAAGGAAGACGGTCCTGGGTAGGGACCGACCCGGCCTGCGCGAAAAACCTAACTTCGTGTGCCGCCTAAAGTATTCAGCAGCAAATTAATATTTAATATTATTATTATTATTATTAAATTTCTTTTCCATTGCATGGGCTTCTTCGAACCGGCTTGTCATCAGTAGAATACCCTAGGCAGCGCTCAAGGAAGACGGTCCTGGGTAGGGACCGACCCGGCCTGCGCGAAAAACCTAACTTCGTGTGCCGCCTAAAGTATTCAGCAGCAAATTAATATTTAATATTATTATTATTATTATTAAATTTCTTTTCCATTGCATGGGCTTCTTCGAACCGGCTTGTCATCAGTAGAATACCCTAGGCAGCGCTCAAGGAAGACGGTCCTGGGTAGGGACCGACCCGGCCTGCGCGAAAAACCTAACTTCGTGTGCCGCCTAAAGTATTCAGCAGCAAATTAATATTTAATATTATTATTATTATTATTAAATTTCTTTTCCATTGCATGGGCTTCTTCGAACCGGCTTGTCATCAGTAGAATACCCTAGGCAGCGCTCAAGGAAGACGGTCCTGGGTAGGGACCGACCCGGCCTGCGCGAAAAACCTAACTTCGTGTGCCGCCTAAAGTATTCAGCAGCAAATTAATATTTAATATTATTATTATTATTATTAAATTTCTTTTCCATTGCATGGGCTTCTTCGAACCGGCTTGTCATCAGTAGAATACCCTAGGCAGCGCTCAAGGAAGACGGTCCTGGGTAGGGACCGACCCGGCCTGCGCGAAAAACCTAACTTCGTGTGCCGCCTAAAGTATTCAGCAGCAAATTAATATTTAATATTATTATTATTATTATTAAATTTCTTTTCCATTGCATGGGCTTCTTCGAACCGGCTTGTCATCAGTAGAATACCCTAGGCAGCGCTCAAGGAAGACGGTCCTGGGTAGGGACCGACCCGGCCTGCGCGAAAAACCTAACTTCGTGTGCCGCCTAAAGTATTCAGCAGCAAATTAATATTTAATATTATTATTATTATTATTAAATTTCTTTTCCATTGCATGGGCTTCTTCGAACCGGCTTGTCATCAGTAGAATACCCTAGGCAGCGCTCAAGGAAGACGGTCCTGGGTAGGGACCGACCCGGCCTGCGCGAAAAACCTAACTTCGTGTGCCGCCTAAAGTATTCAGCAGCAAATTAATATTTAATATTATTATTATTATTATTAAATTTCTTTTCCATTGCATGGGCTTCTTCGAACCGGCTTGTCATCAGTAGAATACCCTAGGCAGCGCTCAAGGAAGACGGTCCTGGGTAGGGACCGACCCGGCCTGCGCGAAAAACCTAACTTCGTGTGCCGCCTAAAGTATTCAGCAGCAAATTAATATTTAATATTATTATTATTATTATTAAATTTCTTTTCCATTGCATGGGCTTCTTCGAACCGGCTTGTCATCAGTAGAATACCCTAGGCAGCGCTCAAGGAAGACGGTCCTGGGTAGGGACCGACCCGGCCTGCGCGAAAAACCTAACTTCGTGTGCCGCCTAAAGTATTCAGCAGCAAATTAATATTTAATATTATTATTATTATTATTAAATTTCTTTTCCATTGCATGGGCTTCTTCGAACCGGCTTGTCATCAGTAGAATACCCTAGGCAGCGCTCAAGGAAGACGGTCCTGGGTAGGGACCGACCCGGCCTGCGCGAAAAACCTAACTTCGTGTGCCGCCTAAAGTATTCAGCAGCAAATTAATATTTAATATTATTATTATTATTATTAAATTTCTTTTCCATTGCATGGGCTTCTTCGAACCGGCTTGTCATCAGTAGAATACCCTAGGCAGCGCTCAAGGAAGACGGTCCTGGGTAGGGACCGACCCGGCCTGCGCGAAAAACCTAACTTCGTGTGCCGCCTAAAGTATTCAGCAGCAAATTAATATTTAATATTATTATTATTATTATTAAATTTCTTTTCCATTGCATGGGCTTCTTCGAACCGGCTTGTCATCAGTAGAATACCCTAGGCAGCGCTCAAGGAAGACGGTCCTGGGTAGGGACCGACCCGGCCTGCGCGAAAAACCTAACTTCGTGTGCCGCCTAAAGTATTCAGCAGCAAATTAATATTTAATATTATTATTATTATTATTAAATTTCTTTTCCATTGCATGGGCTTCTTCGAACCGGCTTGTCATCAGTAGAATACCCTAGGCAGCGCTCAAGGAAGACGGTCCTGGGTAGGGACCGACCCGGCCTGCGCGAAAAACCTAACTTCGTGTGCCGCCTAAAGTATTCAGCAGCAAATTAATATTTAATATTATTATTATTATTATTAAATTTCTTTTCCATTGCATGGGCTTCTTCGAACCGGCTTGTCATCAGTAGAATACCCTAGGCAGCGCTCAAGGAAGACGGTCCTGGGTAGGGACCGACCCGGCCTGCGCGAAAAACCTAACTTCGTGTGCCGCCTAAAGTATTCAGCAGCAAATTAATATTTAATATTATTATTATTATTATTAAATTTCTTTTCCATTGCATGGGCTTCTTCGAACCGGCTTGTCATCAGTAGAATACCCTAGGCAGCGCTCAAGGAAGACGGTCCTGGGTAGGGACCGACCCGGCCTGCGCGAAAAACCTAACTTCGTGTGCCGCCTAAAGTATTCAGCAGCAAATTAATATTTAATATTATTATTATTATTATTAAATTTCTTTTCCATTGCATGGGCTTCTTCGAACCGGCTTGTCATCAGTAGAATACCCTAGGCAGCGCTCAAGGAAGACGGTCCTGGGTAGGGACCGACCCGGCCTGCGCGAAAAACCTAACTTCGTGTGCCGCCTAAAGTATTCAGCAGCAAATTAATATTTAATATTATTATTATTATTATTAAATTTCTTTTCCATTGCATGGGCTTCTTCGAACCGGCTTGTCATCAGTAGAATACCCTAGGCAGCGCTCAAGGAAGACGGTCCTGGGTAGGGACCGACCCGGCCTGCGCGAAAAACCTAACTTCGTGTGCCGCCTAAAGTATTCAGCAGCAAATTAATATTTAATATTATTATTATTATTATTAAATTTCTTTTCCATTGCATGGGCTTCTTCGAACCGGCTTGTCATCAGTAGAATACCCTAGGCAGCGCTCAAGGAAGACGGTCCTGGGTAGGGACCGACCCGGCCTGCGCGAAAAACCTAACTTCGTGTGCCGCCTAAAGTATTCAGCAGCAAATTAATATTTAATATTATTATTATTATTATTAAATTTCTTTTCCATTGCATGGGCTTCTTCGAACCGGCTTGTCATCAGTAGAATACCCTAGGCAGCGCTCAAGGAAGACGGTCCTGGGTAGGGACCGACCCGGCCTGCGCGAAAAACCTAACTTCGTGTGCCGCCTAAAGTATTCAGCAGCAAATTAATATTTAATATTATTATTATTATTATTAAATTTCTTTTCCATTGCATGGGCTTCTTCGAACCGGCTTGTCATCAGTAGAATACCCTAGGCAGCGCTCAAGGAAGACGGTCCTGGGTAGGGACCGACCCGGCCTGCGCGAAAAACCTAACTTCGTGTGCCGCCTAAAGTATTCAGCAGCAAATTAATATTTAATATTATTATTATTATTATTAAATTTCTTTTCCATTGCATGGGCTTCTTCGAACCGGCTTGTCATCAGTAGAATACCCTAGGCAGCGCTCAAGGAAGACGGTCCTGGGTAGGGACCGACCCGGCCTGCGCGAAAAACCTAACTTCGTGTGCCGCCTAAA
>CAMAOG010000027.1:0-40133 GCA_945859605.1 Lumbricus rubellus | reverse complement strand
ATACAACTTGCTCTTGCTCCTCGCTCTTGCTCCTCCCCCCCTCGGCGAGAGCGGGTGCAAGAGGCAACTTGCTCTTGCTCCTCGCTCTTGCTCCTCCCCTCGGCGAGAGCGGGTGCAAGAGCAACTTGCTCTTGCTCCTCGCTCTTGCTCCTCCCCTCGGCGAGAGCGGGTGCAAGAGCAACTTGCTCTTGCTCCTCGCTCTTGCTCCTCCCCTCGGCGAGAGCGGGTGCAAGAGCAACTTGCTCTTGCTCCTCGCTCTTGCTCCTCCCCTCGGCGAGAGCGGGTGCAAGAGCAACTTGCTCTTGCTCCTCGCTCTTGCTCCTCCCCTCGGCGAGAGCGGGTGCAAGAGCAACTTGCTCTTGCTCCTCGCTCTTGCTCCTCCCCTCGGCGAGAGCGGGTGCAAGAGCAACTTGCTCTTGCTCCTCGCTCTTGCTCCTCCCCTCGGCGAGAGCGGGTGCAAGAGCAACTTGACTCTTGCTCCTCGCTCTTGCTCCTCCCCTCGGCGAGAGCGGGTGCAAGAGCAACTTGCTCTTGCTCCTCGCTCTTGCTCCTCCCCTCGGCGAGAGCGGGTGCAAGAGCAACTTGCTCTTGCTCCTCGCTCTTGCTCCTCCCCTCGGCGAGAGCGGGTGCAAGAGCAACTTGCTCTTGCTCCTCGCTCTTGCTCCTCCCCTCGGCGAGAGCGGGTGCAAGAGCAACTTGCTCTTGCTCCTCGCTCTTGCTCCTCCCCTCGGCGAGAGCGGGTGCAAGAGCAACTTGCTCTTGCTCCTCGCTCTTGCTCCTCCCCTCGGCGAGAGCGGGTGCAAGAGCAACTTGCTCTTGCTCCTCGCTCTTGCTCCTCCCCTCGGCGAGAGCGGGTGCAAGAGCAACTTGCTCTTGCTCCTCGCTCTTGCTCCTCCCCTCGGCGAGAGCGGGTGCAAGAGCAACTTGCTCTTGCTCCTCGCTCTTGCTCCTCCCCTCGGCGAGAGCGGGTGCAAGAGCAACTTGCTCTTGCTCCTCGCTCTTGCTCCTCCCCTCGGCGAGAGCGGGTGCAAGAGCAACTTGCTCTTGCTCCTCGCTCTTGCTCCTCCCCTCGGCGAGAGCGGGTGCAAGAGCAACTTGCTCTTGCTCCTCGCTCTTGCTCCTCCCCTCGGCGAGAGCGGGTGCAAGAGCAACTTGCTCTTGCTCCTCGCTCTTGCTCCTCCCCTCGGCGAGAGCGGGTGCAAGAGCAACTTGCTCTTGCTCCTCGCTCTTGCTCCTCCCCTCGGCGAGAGCGGGTGCAAGAGCAACTTGCTCTTGCTCCTCGCTCTTGCTCCTCCCCTCGGCGAGAGCGGGTGCAAGAGCAACTTGCTCTTGCTCCTCGCTCTTGCTCCTCCCCTCGGCGAGAGCGGGTGCAAGAGCAACTTGCTCTTGCTCCTCGCTCTTGCTCCTCCCCTCGGCGAGAGCGGGTGCAAGAGCAACTTGCTCTTGCTCCTCGCTCTTGCTCCTCCCCTCGGCGAGAGCGGGTGCAAGAGCAACTTGCTCTTGCTCCTCGCTCTTGCTCCTCCCCTCGGCGAGAGCGGGTGCAAGAGCAACTTGCTCTTGCTCCTCGCTCTTGCTCCTCCCCTCGGCGAGAGCGGGTGCAAGAGCAACTTGCTCTTGCTCCTCGCTCTTGCTCCTCCCCTCGGCGAGAGCGGGTGCAAGAGCAACTTGCTCTTGCTCCTCGCTCTTGCTCCTCCCCTCGGCGAGAGCGGGTGCAAGAGCAACTTGCTCTTGCTCCTCGCTCTTGCTCCTCCCCTCGGCGAGAGCGGGTGCAAGAGCAACTTGCTCTTGCTCCTCGCTCTTGCTCCTCCCCTCGGCGAGAGCGGGTGCAAGAGCAACTTGCTCTTGCTCCTCGCTCTTGCTCCTCCCCTCGGCGAGAGCGGGTGCAAGAGCAACTTGCTCTTGCTCCTCGCTCTTGCTCCTCCCCTCGGCGAGAGCGGGTGCAAGAGCAACTTGCTCTTGCTCCTCGCTCTTGCTCCTCCCCTCGGCGAGAGCGGGTGCAAGAGCAACTTGCTCTTGCTCCTCGCTCTTGCTCCTCCCCTCGGCGAGAGCGGGTGCAAGAGCAACTTGCTCTTGCTCCTCGCTCTTGCTCCTCCCCTCGGCGAGAGCGGGTGCAAGAGCAACTTGCTCTTGCTCCTCGCTCTTGCTCCTCCCCTCGGCGAGAGCGGGTGCAAGAGCAACTTGCTCTTGCTCCTCGCTCTTGCTCCTCCCCTCGGCGAGAGCGGGTGCAAGAGCAACTTGCTCTTGCTCCTCGCTCTTGCTCCTCCCCTCGGCGAGAGCGGGTGCAAGAGCAACTTGCTCTTGCTCCTCGCTCTTGCTCCTCCCCTCGGCGAGAGCGGGTGCAAGAGCAACTTGCTCTTGCTCCTCGCTCTTGCTCCTCCCCTCGGCGAGAGCGGGTGCAAGAGCAACTTGCTCTTGCTCCTCGCTCTTGCTCCTCCCCTCGGCGAGAGCGGGTGCAAGAGCAACTTGCTCTTGCTCCTCGCTCTTGCTCCTCCCCTCGGCGAGAGCGGGTGCAAGAGCAACTTGCTCTTGCTCCTCGCTCTTGCTCCTCCCCTCGGCGAGAGCGGGTGCAAGAGCAACTTGCTCTTGCTCCTCGCTCTTGCTCCTCCCCTCGGCGAGAGCGGGTGCAAGAGCAACTTGCTCTTGCTCCTCGCTCTTGCTCCTCCCCTCGGCGAGAGCGGGTGCAAGAGCAACTTGCTCTTGCTCCTCGCTCTTGCTCCTCCCCTCGGCGAGAGCGGGTGCAAGAGCAACTTGCTCTTGCTCCTCGCTCTTGCTCCTCCCCTCGGCGAGAGCGGGTGCAAGAGCAACTTGCTCTTGCTCCTCGCTCTTGCTCCTCCCCTCGGCGAGAGCGGGTGCAAGAGCAACTTGCTCTTGCTCCTCGCTCTTGCTCCTCCCCTCGGCGAGAGCGGGTGCAAGAGCAACTTGCTCTTGCTCCTCGCTCTTGCTCCTCCCCTCGGCGAGAGCGGGTGCAAGAGCAACTTGCTCTTGCTCCTCGCTCTTGCTCCTCCCCTCGGCGAGAGCGGGTGCAAGAGCAACTTGCTCTTGCTCCTCGCTCTTGCTCCTCCCCTCGGCGAGAGCGGGTGCAAGAGCAACTTGCTCTTGCTCCTCGCTCTTGCTCCTCCCCTCGGCGAGAGCGGGTGCAAGAGCAACTTGCTCTTGCTCCTCGCTCTTGCTCCTCCCCTCGGCGAGAGCGGGTGCAAGAGCAACTTGCTCTTGCTCCTCGCTCTTGCTCCTCCCCTCGGCGAGAGCGGGTGCAAGAGCAACTTGCTCTTGCTCCTCGCTCTTGCTCCTCCCCTCGGCGAGAGCGGGTGCAAGAGCAACTTGCTCTTGCTCCTCGCTCTTGCTCCTCCCCTCGGCGAGAGCGGGTGCAAGAGCAACTTGCTCTTGCTCCTCGCTCTTGCTCCTCCCCTCGGCGAGAGCGGGTGCAAGAGCAACTTGCTCTTGCTCCTCGCTCTTGCTCCTCCCCTCGGCGAGAGCGGGTGCAAGAGCAACTTGCTCTTGCTCCTCGCTCTTGCTCCTCCCCTCGGCGAGAGCGGGTGCAAGAGCAACTTGCTCTTGCTCCTCGCTCTTGCTCCTCCCCTCGGCGAGAGCGGGTGCAAGAGCAACTTGCTCTTGCTCCTCGCTCTTGCTCCTCCCCTCGGCGAGAGCGGGTGCAAGAGCAACTTGCTCTTGCTCCTCGCTCTTGCTCCTCCCCTCGGCGAGAGCGGGTGCAAGAGCAACTTGCTCTTGCTCCTCGCTCTTGCTCCTCCCCTCGGCGAGAGCGGGTGCAAGAGCAACTTGCTCTTGCTCCTCGCTCTTGCTCCTCCCCTCGGCGAGAGCGGGTGCAAGAGCAACTTGCTCTTGCTCCTCGCTCTTGCTCCTCCCCTCGGCGAGAGCGGGTGCAAGAGCAACTTGCTCTTGCTCCTCGCTCTTGCTCCTCCCCTCGGCGAGAGGTCCTTGTCCTTGTCCTTGTCCTTGTCCTTGTCCTTGTCCTTGTCCTTGTCCTTGTCCTTGTCCTTGTCCTTGTCCTTGTCCTTGTCCTTGTCCTTGTCCTTGTCCTTGTCCTTGTCCTTGTCCTTGTCCTTGTCCTTGTCCTTGTCCTTGTCCTTGTCCTTGTCCTTGTCCTTGTCCTTGTCCTTGTCCTTGTCCTTGTCCTTGTCCTTGTCCTTGTCCTTGTCCTTGTCCTTGTCCTTGTCCTTGTCCTTGTCCTTGTCCTTGTCCTTGTCCTTGTCCTTGTCCTTGTCCTTGTCCTTGTCCTTGTCCTTGTCCTTGTCCTTGTCCTTGTCCTTGTCCTTGTCCTTGTCCTTGTCCTTGTCCTTGTCCTTGTCCTTGTCCTTGTCCTTGTCCTTGTCCTTGTCCTTGTCCTTGTCCTTGTCCTTGTCCTTGTCCTTGTCCTTGTCCTTGTCCTTGTCCTTGTCCTTGTCCTTGTCCTTGTCCTTGTCCTTGTCCTTGTCCTTGTCCTTGTCCTTGTCCTTGTCCTTGTCCTTGTCCTTGTCCTTGTCCTTGTCCTTGTCCTTGTCCTTGTCCTTGTCCTTGTCCTTGTCCTTGTCCTTGTCCTTGTCCTTGTCCTTGTCCTTGTCCTTGTCCTTGTCCTTGTCCTTGTCCTTGTCCTTGTCCTTGTCCTTGTCCTTGTCCTTGTCCTTGTCCTTGTCCTTGTCCTTGTCCTTGTCCTTGTCCTTGTCCTTGTCCTTGTCCTTGTCCTTGTCCTTGTCCTTGTCCTTGTCCTTGTCCTTGTCCTTGTCCTTGTCCTTGTCCTTGTCCTTGTCCTTGTCCTTGTCCTTGTCCTTGTCCTTGTCCTTGTCCTTGTCCTTGTCCTTGTCCTTGTCCTTGTCCTTGTCCTTGTCCTTGTCCTTGTCCTTGTCCTTGTCCTTGTCCTTGTCCTTGTCCTTGTCCTTGTCCTTGTCCTTGTATTTTTATTCTTATTTTTTATTCTCTCTTTTTTTTAAATTTATTTTATTTTTATTTTTTTTTACTTTTACCTGGTTCGATCCTGGGTCCCCTTCGTCTGCGCGCCTGTGCATTATCCAATGTGCTACCGTTGTTCTCCCGTTTTTGTGTCCTTAATGATAATATTTATTCGTTATGATCGACTAGTATGGTGACGTGGCGCCGCCTAGCGACTACAAAAGAAGCTTTGTGTCAGTGATATTATCGTTCGCGTACGGTACATTGGCGTTTGGCACAGAGGCTCCACATGTAAGATAGTAGTAATCGAATCGAGGCAAAGGAACCAGAGGAAAAACACAATAAGCATCTTGGTAACTATATATTTGAAAATTACTGAGCAGACCTATTACTAGCCGAAAAAAACCAGCATCGTTGAAGCTGCATTGATAAACAATAAATTTTAATTGAATAGAAGTTGTATTGATGAAAAATAATTGTTGCCAAAATAAAAGCAGGAATGATGACACGAACTTATTCCTGCCTAACTAGAAGTTGGATTGATGAAAAAAATACTGGAACGAGCGAATAATTTACGACGCTTAGAAGATTGTTGTTGTTGCTGTTGTTGCTGTTGCTGTTGTTGTTGTTTCCTCAGTTTAATCGTATAAAATTAGCGCCTTCATTTTCTCGGTTTCGGCGTATAAAATTAGCGCCCCCAAATTCTCTGTTTCGGCGTGAAAAATTAGCGCCCTTAAAATCTCTGTTTCGGCGTGAAAAATTAGCGCCCTCATTTTCTAGGATTCTGCGTGTAAAAATTGCTCTTGCTCCTCGCTTAATTTCATTCACCGCCTTCCTTTCATATAATCTTTCAACTTGCTCTTGCTCCTCGCTCTTGCTCCTCCCCTCGGCGAGAGCGGGTGCAAGAGCAACTTGCTCTTGCTCCTCGCTCTTGCTCTTCCCCTCGGCGAGAGAGGAGATTGTTGTTGTTGTTGTTGTTGTTGTTGTTGTTGTTGTTGTTGTTGCGATTCGAACCTGGGTCCCTTGCGTCTCCGCCCCTCGTGATGCGGCGCCGCCTAGCGACTACAAAAGAAGCTTTGTGTCAGTGATAATATCGTTCGCGTACGGTACAATGGCGTTTGGCACACAGGCTCTACCCGTCGCACCCTAAGCAGACGAGACACACACACACACACACGTGTTCGCCCGCGCACATGTGTGTGTGTGTGTTGGTCGTATAAAATTAGCGCCTTAATTTTCTCGGTTTCGGCGTATAAAATTAGCGCCCTCAATTTCTCTGTTTCGGCGTATAAAATTAGCGCCTTTATTTTCTCGGATTCTGCGTGTAAAACTTGCTCTTGCTCACCGCATTCCTTTCATATAATTTTTCAATTTCCTTTTTTGATTATTTAAATTTTTGCCTTTTTACTTTTTACAATTTTACTTTTGTTTTAATTTTTAACGTTGCTCTTGCTCCTCGCTCTTGCTCCTCCCCTCGGCGAGAGCGGGTGCAAGAGCAACTTGCTCTTGCTCCTCGCTCTTGCTCCTCCCCTCGGCGAGAGCGGGTGCAAGAGCAACTTGCTCTTGCTCCTCGCTCTTGCTCCTCCCCTCGGCGAGAGCGGGTGCAAGAGCAACTTGCTCTTGCTCCTCGCTCTTGCTCCTCCCCTCGGCGAGAGCGGGTGCAAGAGCAACTTGCTCTTGCTCCTCGCTCTTGCTCCTCCCCTCGGCGAGAGCGGGTGCAAGAGCAACTTGCTCTTGCTCCTCGCTCTTGCTCCTCCCCTCGGCGAGAGCGGGTGCAAGAGCAACTTGCTCCTCGCTCTTGCTCCTCCCCTCGGCGAGAGCGGGTGCAAGAGCAACTTGCTCCTCGCTCTTGCTCCTCCCCTCGGCGAGAGCGGGTGCAAGAGCAACTTGCTCCTCGCTCTTGCTCCTCCCCTCGGCGAGAGCGGGTGCAAGAGCAACTTGCTCCTCGCTCTTGCTCCTCCCCTCGGCGAGAGCGGGTGCAAGAGCAACTTGCTCCTCGCTCTTGCTCCTCCCCTCGGCGAGAGCGGGTGCAAGAGCAACTTGCTCCTCGCTCTTGCTCCTCCCCTCGGCGAGAGCGGGTGCAAGAGCAACTTGCTCCTCGCTCTTGCTCCTCCCCTCGGCGAGAGCGGGTGCAAGAGCAACTTGCTCCTCGCTCTTGCTCCTCCCCTCGGCGAGAGCGGGTGCAAGAGCAACTTGCTCTTGCTCCTCGCTCTTGCTCCTCCCCTCGGCGAGAGCGGGTGCAAGAGCAACTTGCTCCTCGCTCTTGCTCCTCCCCTCGGCGAGAGCGGGTGCAAGAGCAACTTGCTCCTCGCTCTTGCTCCTCCCCTCGGCGAGAGCGGGTGCAAGAGCAACTTGCTCCTCGCTCTTGCTCCTCCCCTCGGCGAGAGCGGGTGCAAGAGCAACTTGCTCTTGCTCCTCGCTCTTGCTCCTCCCCTCGGCGAGAGCGGGTGCAAGAGCAACTTGCTCTTGCTCCTCGCTCTTGCTCCTCCCCTCGGCGAGAGCGGGTGCAAGAGCAACTTGCTCTTGCTCCTCGCTCTTGCTCCTCCCCTCGGCGAGAGCGGGTGCAAGAGCAACTTGCTCTTGCTCCTCGCTCTTGCTCCTCCCCTCGGCGAGAGCGGGTGCAAGAGCAACTTGCTCTTGCTCCTCGCTCTTGCTCCTCCCCTCGGCGAGAGCGGGTGCAAGAGCAACTTGCTCTTGCTCCTCGCTCTTGCTCCTCCCCTCGGCGAGAGCGGGTGCAAGAGCAACTTGCTCTTGCTCCTCGCTCTTGCTCCTCCCCTCGGCGAGAGCGGGTGCAAGAGCAACTTGCTCTTGCTCCTCGCTCTTGCTCCTCCCCTCGGCGAGAGCGGGTGCAAGAGCAACTTGCTCTTGCTCCTCGCTCTTGCTCCTCCCCTCGGCGAGAGCGGGTGCAAGAGCAACTTGCTCTTGCTCCTCGCTCTTGCTCCTCCCCTCGGCGAGAGCGGGTGCAAGAGCAACTTGCTCTTGCTCCTCGCTCTTGCTCCTCCCCTCGGCGAGAGCGGGTGCAAGAGCAACTTGCTCTTGCTCCTCGCTCTTGCTCCTCCCCTCGGCGAGAGCGGGTGCAAGAGCAACTTGCTCTTGCTCCTCGCTCTTGCTCCTCCCCTCGGCGAGAGCGGGTGCAAGAGCAACTTGCTCTTGCTCCTCGCTCTTGCTCCTCCCCTCGGCGAGAGCGGGTGCAAGAGCAACTTGCTCTTGCTCCTCGCTCTTGCTCCTCCCCTCGGCGAGAGCGGGTGCAAGAGCAACTTGCTCTTGCTCCTCGCTCTTGCTCCTCCCCTCGGCGAGAGCGGGTGCAAGAGCAACTTGCTCTTGCTCCTCGCTCTTGCTCCTCCCCTCGGCGAGAGCGGGTGCAAGAGCAACTTGCTCTTGCTCCTCGCTCTTGCTCCTCCCCTCGGCGAGAGCGGGTGCAAGAGCAACTTGCTCTTGCTCCTCGCTCTTGCTCCTCCCCTCGGCGAGAGCGGGTGCAAGAGCAACTTGCTCTTGCTCCTCGCTCTTGCTCCTCCCCTCGGCGAGAGCGGGTGCAAGAGCAACTTGCTCTTGCTCCTCGCTCTTGCTCCTCCCCTCGGCGAGAGCGGGTGCAAGAGCAACTTGCTCTTGCTCCTCGCTCTTGCTCCTCCCCTCGGCGAGAGCGGGTGCAAGAGCAACTTGCTCTTGCTCCTCGCTCTTGCTCCTCCCCTCGGCGAGAGCGGGTGCAAGAGCAACTTGCTCTTGCTCCTCGCTCTTGCTCCTCCCCTCGGCGAGAGCGGGTGCAAGAGCAACTTGCTCTTGCTCCTCGCTCTTGCTCCTCCCCTCGGCGAGAGCGGGTGCAAGAGCAACTTGCTCTTGCTCCTCGCTCTTGCTCCTCCCCTCGGCGAGAGCGGGTGCAAGAGCAACTTGCTCTTGCTCCTCGCTCTTGCTCCTCCCCTCGGCGAGAGCGGGTGCAAGAGCAACTTGCTCTTGCTCCTCGCTCTTGCTCCTCCCCTCGGCGAGAGCGGGTGCAAGAGCAACTTGCTCTTGCTCCTCGCTCTTGCTCCTCCCCTCGGCGAGAGCGGGTGCAAGAGCAACTTGCTCTTGCTCCTCGCTCTTGCTCCTCCCCTCGGCGAGAGCGGGTGCAAGAGCAACTTGCTCTTGCTCCTCGCTCTTGCTCCTCCCCTCGGCGAGAGCGGGTGCAAGAGCAACTTGCTCTTGCTCCTCGCTCTTGCTCCTCCCCTCGGCGAGAGCGGGTGCAAGAGCAACTTGCTCTTGCTCCTCGCTCTTGCTCCTCCCCTCGGCGAGAGCGGGTGCAAGAGCAACTTGCTCTTGCTCCTCGCTCTTGCTCCTCCCCTCGGCGAGAGCGGGTGCAAGAGCAACTTGCTCTTGCTCCTCGCTCTTGCTCCTCCCCTCGGCGAGAGCGGGTGCAAGAGCAACTTGCTCTTGCTCCTCGCTCTTGCTCCTCCCCTCGGCGAGAGCGGGTGCAAGAGCAACTTGCTCTTGCTCCTCGCTCTTGCTCCTCCCCTCGGCGAGAGCGGGTGCAAGAGCAACTTGCTCTTGCTCCTCGCTCTTGCTCCTCCCCTCGGCGAGAGCGGGTGCAAGAGCAACTTGCTCTTGCTCCTCGCTCTTGCTCCTCCCCTCGGCGAGAGCGGGTGCAAGAGCAACTTGCTCTTGCTCCTCGCTCTTGCTCCTCCCCTCGGCGAGAGCGGGTGCAAGAGCAACTTGCTCTTGCTCCTCGCTCTTGCTCCTCCCCTCGGCGAGAGCGGGTGCAAGAGCAACTTGCTCTTGCTCCTCGCTCTTGCTCCTCCCCTCGGCGAGAGCGGGTGCAAGAGCAACTTGCTCTTGCTCCTCGCTCTTGCTCCTCCCCTCGGCGAGAGCGGGTGCAAGAGCAACTTGCTCTTGCTCCTCGCTCTTGCTCCTCCCCTCGGCGAGAGCGGGTGCAAGAGCAACTTGCTCTTGCTCCTCGCTCTTGCTCCTCCCCTCGGCGAGAGCGGGTGCAAGAGCAACTTGCTCTTGCTCCTCGCTCTTGCTCCTCCCCTCGGCGAGAGCGGGTGCAAGAGCAACTTGCTCTTGCTCCTCGCTCTTGCTCCTCCCCTCGGCGAGAGCGGGTGCAAGAGCAACTTGCTCTTGCTCCTCGCTCTTGCTCCTCCCCTCGGCGAGAGCGGGTGCAAGAGCAACTTGCTCTTGCTCCTCGCTCTTGCTCCTCCCCTCGGCGAGAGCGGGTGCAAGAGCAACTTGCTCTTGCTCCTCGCTCTTGCTCCTCCCCTCGGCGAGAGCGGGTGCAAGAGCAACTTGCTCTTGCTCCTCGCTCTTGCTCCTCCCCTCGGCGAGAGCGGGTGCAAGAGCAACTTGCTCTTGCTCCTCGCTCTTGCTCCTCCCCTCGGCGAGAGCGGGTGCAAGAGCAACTTGCTCTTGCTCCTCGCTCTTGCTCCTCCCCTCGGCGAGAGCGGGTGCAAGAGCAACTTGCTCTTGCTCCTCGCTCTTGCTCCTCCCCTCGGCGAGAGCGGGTGCAAGAGCAACTTGCTCTTGCTCCTCGCTCTTGCTCCTCCCCTCGGCGAGAGCGGGTGCAAGAGCAACTTGCTCTTGCTCCTCGCTCTTGCTCCTCCCCTCGGCGAGAGCGGGTGCAAGAGCAACTTGCTCTTGCTCCTCGCTCTTGCTCCTCCCCTCGGCGAGAGCGGGTGCAAGAGCAACTTGCTCTTGCTCCTCGCTCTTGCTCCTCCCCTCGGCGAGAGCGGGTGCAAGAGCAACTTGCTCTTGCTCCTCGCTCTTGCTCCTCCCCTCGGCGAGAGCGGGTGCAAGAGCAACTTGCTCTTGCTCCTCGCTCTTGCTCCTCCCCTCGGCGAGAGCGGGTGCAAGAGCAACTTGCTCTTGCTCCTCGCTCTTGCTCCTCCCCTCGGCGAGAGCGGGTGCAAGAGCAACTTGCTCTTGCTCCTCGCTCTTGCTCCTCCCCTCGGCGAGAGCGGGTGCAAGAGCAACTTGCTCTTGCTCCTCGCTCTTGCTCCTCCCCTCGGCGAGAGCGGGTGCAAGAGCAACTTGCTCTTGCTCCTCGCTCTTGCTCCTCCCCTCGGCGAGAGCGGGTGCAAGAGCAACTTGCTCTTGCTCCTCGCTCTTGCTCCTCCCCTCGGCGAGAGCGGGTGCAAGAGCAACTTGCTCTTGCTCCTCGCTCTTGCTCCTCCCCTCGGCGAGAGCGGGTGCAAGAGCAACTTGCTCTTGCTCCTCGCTCTTGCTCCTCCCCTCGGCGAGAGCGGGTGCAAGAGCAACTTGCTCTTGCTCCTCGCTCTTGCTCCTCCCCTCGGCGAGAGCGGGTGCAAGAGCAACTTGCTCTTGCTCCTCGCTCTTGCTCCTCCCCTCGGCGAGAGCGGGTGCAAGAGCAACTTGCTCTTGCTCCTCGCTCTTGCTCCTCCCCTCGGCGAGAGCGGGTGCAAGAGCAACTTGCTCTTGCTCCTCGCTCTTGCTCCTCCCCTCGGCGAGAGCGGGTGCAAGAGCAACTTGCTCTTGCTCCTCGCTCTTGCTCCTCCCCTCGGCGAGAGCGGGTGCAAGAGCAACTTGCTCTTGCTCCTCGCTCTTGCTCCTCCCCTCGGCGAGAGCGGGTGCAAGAGCAACTTGCTCTTGCTCCTCGCTCTTGCTCCTCCCCTCGGCGAGAGCGGGTGCAAGAGCAACTTGCTCTTGCTCCTCGCTCTTGCTCCTCCCCTCGGCGAGAGCGGGTGCAAGAGCAACTTGCTCTTGCTCCTCGCTCTTGCTCCTCCCCTCGGCGAGAGCGGGTGCAAGAGCAACTTGCTCTTGCTCCTCGCTCTTGCTCCTCCCCTCGGCGAGAGCGGGTGCAAGAGCAACTTGCTCTTGCTCCTCGCTCTTGCTCCTCCCCTCGGCGAGAGCGGGTGCAAGAGCAACTTGCTCTTGCTCCTCGCTCTTGCTCCTCCCCTCGGCGAGAGCGGGTGCAAGAGCAACTTGCTCTTGCTCCTCGCTCTTGCTCCTCCCCTCGGCGAGAGCGGGTGCAAGAGCAACTTGCTCTTGCTCCTCGCTCTTGCTCCTCCCCTCGGCGAGAGCGGGTGCAAGAGCAACTTGCTCTTGCTCCTCGCTCTTGCTCCTCCCCTCGGCGAGAGCGGGTGCAAGAGCAACTTGCTCTTGCTCCTCGCTCTTGCTCCTCCCCTCGGCGAGAGCGGGTGCAAGAGCAACTTGCTCTTGCTCCTCGCTCTTGCTCCTCCCCTCGGCGAGAGCGGGTGCAAGAGCAACTTGCTCTTGCTCCTCGCTCTTGCTCCTCCCCTCGGCGAGAGCGGGTGCAAGAGCAACTTGCTCTTGCTCCTCGCTCTTGCTCCTCCCCTCGGCGAGAGCGGGTGCAAGAGCAACTTGCTCTTGCTCCTCGCTCTTGCTCCTCCCCTCGGCGAGAGCGGGTGCAAGAGCAACTTGCTCTTGCTCCTCGCTCTTGCTCCTCCCCTCGGCGAGAGCGGGTGCAAGAGCAACTTGCTCTTGCTCCTCGCTCTTGCTCCTCCCCTCGGCGAGAGCGGGTGCAAGAGCAACTTGCTCTTGCTCCTCGCTCTTGCTCCTCCCCTCGGCGAGAGCGGGTGCAAGAGCAACTTGCTCTTGCTCCTCGCTCTTGCTCCTCCCCTCGGCGAGAGGTCCTTGTCCTTGTCCTTGTCCTTGTCCTTGTCCTTGTCCTTGTCCTTGTCCTTGTCCTTGTCCTTGTCCTTGTCCTTGTCCTTGTCCTTGTCCTTGTCCTTGTCCTTGTCCTTGTCCTTGTCCTTGTCCTTGTCCTTGTCCTTGTCCTTGTCCTTGTCCTTGTCCTTGTCCTTGTCCTTGTCCTTGTCCTTGTCCTTGTCCTTGTCCTTGTCCTTGTCCTTGTCCTTGTCCTTGTCCTTGTCCTTGTCCTTGTCCTTGTCCTTGTCCTTGTCCTTGTCCTTGTCCTTGTCCTTGTCCTTGTCCTTGTCCTTGTCCTTGTCCTTGTCCTTGTCCTTGTCCTTGTCCTTGTCCTTGTCCTTGTCCTTGTCCTTGTCCTTGTCCTTGTCCTTGTCCTTGTCCTTGTCCTTGTCCTTGTCCTTGTCCTTGTCCTTGTCCTTGTCCTTGTCCTTGTCCTTGTCCTTGTCCTTGTCCTTGTCCTTGTCCTTGTCCTTGTCCTTGTCCTTGTCCTTGTCCTTGTCCTTGTCCTTGTCCTTGTCCTTGTCCTTGTCCTTGTCCTTGTCCTTGTCCTTGTCCTTGTCCTTGTCCTTGTCCTTGTCCTTGTCCTTGTCCTTGTCCTTGTCCTTGTCCTTGTCCTTGTCCTTGTCCTTGTCCTTGTCCTTGTCCTTGTCCTTGTCCTTGTCCTTGTCCTTGTCCTTGTCCTTGTCCTTGTCCTTGTCCTTGTCCTTGTCCTTGTCCTTGTCCTTGTCCTTGTCCTTGTCCTTGTCCTTGTCCTTGTCCTTGTCCTTGTCCTTGTCCTTGTCCTTGTCCTTGTCCTTGTCCTTGTCCTTGTCCTTGTCCTTGTCCTTGTCCTTGTCCTTGTCCTTGTCCTTGTCCTTGTCCTTGTCCTTGTCCTTGTCCTTGTCCTTGTCCTTGTCCTTGTCCTTGTCCTTGTCCTTGTCCTTGTCCTTGTCCTTGTCCTTGTCCTTGTCCTTGTCCTTGTCCTTGTCCTTGTCCTTGTCCTTGTCCTTGTCCTTGTCCTTGTCCTTGTCCTTGTCCTTGTCCTTGTCCTTGTCCTTGTCCTTGTCCTTGTCCTTGTCCTTGTCCTTGTCCTTGTCCTTGTCCTTGTCCTTGTCCTTGTCCTTGTCCTTGTCCTTGTCCTTGTCCTTGTCCTTGTCCTTGTCCTTGTCCTTGTCCTTGTCCTTGTCCTTGTCCTTGTCCTTGTCCTTGTCCTTGTCCTTGTCCTTGTCCTTGTCCTTGTCCTTGTCCTTGTCCTTGTCCTTGTCCTTGTCCTTGTCCTTGTCCTTGTCCTTGTCCTTGTCCTTGTCCTTGTCCTTGTCCTTGTCCTTGTCCTTGTCCTTGTCCTTGTCCTTGTCCTTGTCCTTGTCCTTGTCCTTGTCCTTGTCCTTGTCCTTGTCCTTGTCCTTGTCCTTGTCCTTGTCCTTGTCCTTGTCCTTGTCCTTGTCCTTGTCCTTGTCCTTGTCCTTGTCCTTGTCCTTGTCCTTGTCCTTGTCCTTGTCCTTGTCCTTGTCCTTGTCCTTGTCCTTGTCCTTGTCCTTGTCCTTGTCCTTGTCCTTGTCCTTGTCCTTGTCCTTGTCCTTGTCCTTGTCCTTGTCCTTGTCCTTGTCCTTGTCCTTGTCCTTGTCCTTGTCCTTGTCCTTGTCCTTGTCCTTGTCCTTGTCCTTGTCCTTGTCCTTGTCCTTGTCCTTGTCCTTGTCCTTGTCCTTGTCCTTGTCCTTGTCCTTGTCCTTGTCCTTGTCCTTGTCCTTGTCCTTGTCCTTGTCCTTGTCCTTGTCCTTGTCCTTGTCCTTGTATTTTTATTCTTATTTTTTATTCTCTCTTTTTTTTAAATTTATTTTATTTTTATTTTTTTTTACTTTTACCTGGTTCGATCCTGGGTCCCCTTCGTCTGCGCGCCTGTGCATTATCCAATGTGCTACCGTTGTTCTCCCGTTTTTGTGTCCTTAATGATAATATTTATTCGTTATGATCGACTAGTATGGTGACGTGGCGCCGCCTAGCGACTACAAAAGAAGCTTTGTGTCAGTGATATTATCGTTCGCGTACGGTACATTGGCGTTTGGCACAGAGGCTCCACATGTAAGATAGTAGTAATCGAATCGAGGCAAAGGAACCAGAGGAAAAACACAATAAGCATCTTGGTAACTATATATTTGAAAATTACTGAGCAGACCTATTACTAGCCGAAAAAAACCAGCATCGTTGAAGCTGCATTGATAAACAATAAATTTTAATTGAATAGAAGTTGTATTGATGAAAAATAATTGTTGCCAAAATAAAAGCAGGAATGATGACACGAACTTATTCCTGCCTAACTAGAAGTTGGATTGATGAAAAAAATACTGGAACGAGCGAATAATTTACGACGCTTAGAAGATTGTTGTTGTTGCTGTTGTTGCTGTTGCTGTTGTTGTTGTTTCCTCAGTTTAATCGTATAAAATTAGCGCCTTCATTTTCTCGGTTTCGGCGTATAAAATTAGCGCCCCCAAATTCTCTGTTTCGGCGTGAAAAATTAGCGCCCTTAAAATCTCTGTTTCGGCGTGAAAAATTAGCGCCCTCATTTTCTAGGATTCTGCGTGTAAAAATTGCTCTTGCTCCTCGCTTAATTTCATTCACCGCCTTCCTTTCATATAATCTTTCAACTTGCTCTTGCTCCTCGCTCTTGCTCCTCCCCTCGGCGAGAGCGGGTGCAAGAGCAACTTGCTCTTGCTCCTCGCTCTTGCTCTTCCCCTCGGCGAGAGAGGAGATTGTTGTTGTTGTTGTTGTTGTTGTTGTTGTTGTTGTTGCGATTCGAACCTGGGTCCCTTGCGTCTCCGCCCCTCGTGATGCGGCGCCGCCTAGCGACTACAAAAGAAGCTTTGTGTCAGTGATAATATCGTTCGCGTACGGTACAATGGCGTTTGGCACACAGGCTCTACCCGTCGCACCCTAAGCAGACGAGACACACACACACACACACGTGTTCGCCCGCACACACGTGTTCGCCCGCGCACATGTGTGTGTGTGTGTTGGTCGTATAAAATTAGCGCCTTAATTTTCTCGGTTTCGGCGTATAAAATTAGCGCCCTCAATTTCTCTGTTTCGGCGTATAAAATTAGCGCCTTTATTTTCTCGGATTCTGCGTGTAAAACTTGCTCTTGCTCACCGCATTCCTTTCATATAATTTTTCAATTTCCTTTTTTGATTATTTAAATTTTTGCCTTTTTACTTTTTACAATTTTACTTTTGTTTTAATTTTTAACGTTGCTCTTGCTCCTCGCTCTTGCTCCTCCCCTCGGCGAGAGCGGGTGCAAGAGCAACTTGCTCTTGCTCCTCGCTCTTGCTCCTCCCCTCGGCGAGAGCGGGTGCAAGAGCAACTTGCTCTTGCTCCTCGCTCTTGCTCCTCCCCTCGGCGAGAGCGGGTGCAAGAGCAACTTGCTCTTGCTCCTCGCTCTTGCTCCTCCCCTCGGCGAGAGCGGGTGCAAGAGCAACTTGCTCTTGCTCCTCGCTCTTGCTCCTCCCCTCGGCGAGAGCGGGTGCAAGAGCAACTTGCTCTTGCTCCTCGCTCTTGCTCCTCCCCTCGGCGAGAGCGGGTGCAAGAGCAACTTGCTCCTCGCTCTTGCTCCTCCCCTCGGCGAGAGCGGGTGCAAGAGCAACTTGCTCCTCGCTCTTGCTCCTCCCCTCGGCGAGAGCGGGTGCAAGAGCAACTTGCTCCTCGCTCTTGCTCCTCCCCTCGGCGAGAGCGGGTGCAAGAGCAACTTGCTCCTCGCTCTTGCTCCTCCCCTCGGCGAGAGCGGGTGCAAGAGCAACTTGCTCCTCGCTCTTGCTCCTCCCCTCGGCTAGAGCGGGTGCAAGAGCAACTTGCTCCTCGCTCTTGCTCCTCCCCTCGGCGAGAGCGGGTGCAAGAGCAACTTGCTCTTGCTCCTCGCTCTTGCTCCTCCCCTCGGCGAGAGCGGGTGCAAGAGCAACTTGCTCCTCGCTCTTGCTCCTCCCCTCGGCGAGAGCGGGTGCAAGAGCAACTTGCTCTTGCTCCTCGCTCTTGCTCCTCCCCTCGGCGAGAGCGGGTGCAAGAGCAACTTGCTCTTGCTCCTCGCTCTTGCTCCTCCCCTCGGCGAGAGCGGGTGCAAGAGCAACTTGCTCTTGCTCCTCGCTCTTGCTCCTCCCCTCGGCGAGAGCGGGTGCAAGAGCAACTTGCTCTTGCTCCTCGCTCTTGCTCCTCCCCTCGGCGAGAGCGGGTGCAAGAGCAACTTGCTCTTGCTCCTCGCTCTTGCTCCTCCCCTCGGCGAGAGCGGGTGCAAGAGCAACTTGCTCTTGCTCCTCGCTCTTGCTCCTCCCCTCGGCGAGAGCGGGTGCAAGAGCAACTTGCTCTTGCTCCTCGCTCTTGCTCCTCCCCTCGGCGAGAGCGGGTGCAAGAGCAACTTGCTCTTGCTCCTCGCTCTTGCTCCTCCCCTCGGCGAGAGCGGGTGCAAGAGCAACTTGCTCTTGCTCCTCGCTCTTGCTCCTCCCCTCGGCGAGAGCGGGTGCAAGAGCAACTTGCTCTTGCTCCTCGCTCTTGCTCCTCCCCTCGGCGAGAGCGGGTGCAAGAGCAACTTGCTCTTGCTCCTCGCTCTTGCTCCTCCCCTCGGCGAGAGCGGGTGCAAGAGCAACTTGCTCTTGCTCCTCGCTCTTGCTCCTCCCCTCGGCGAGAGCGGGTGCAAGAGCAACTTGCTCTTGCTCCTCGCTCTTGCTCCTCCCCTCGGCGAGAGCGGGTGCAAGAGCAACTTGCTCTTGCTCCTCGCTCTTGCTCCTCCCCTCGGCGAGAGCGGGTGCAAGAGCAACTTGCTCTTGCTCCTCGCTCTTGCTCCTCCCCTCGGCGAGAGCGGGTGCAAGAGCAACTTGCTCTTGCTCCTCGCTCTTGCTCCTCCCCTCGGCGAGAGCGGGTGCAAGAGCAACTTGCTCTTGCTCCTCGCTCTTGCTCCTCCCCTCGGCGAGAGCGGGTGCAAGAGCAACTTGCTCTTGCTCCTCGCTCTTGCTCCTCCCCTCGGCGAGAGCGGGTGCAAGAGCAACTTGCTCTTGCTCCTCGCTCTTGCTCCTCCCCTCGGCGAGAGCGGGTGCAAGAGCAACTTGCTCTTGCTCCTCGCTCTTGCTCCTCCCCTCGGCGAGAGCGGGTGCAAGAGCAACTTGCTCTTGCTCCTCGCTCTTGCTCCTCCCCTCGGCGAGAGCGGGTGCAAGAGCAACTTGCTCTTGCTCCTCGCTCTTGCTCCTCCCCTCGGCGAGAGCGGGTGCAAGAGCAACTTGCTCTTGCTCCTCGCTCTTGCTCCTCCCCTCGGCGAGAGCGGGTGCAAGAGCAACTTGCTCTTGCTCCTCGCTCTTGCTCCTCCCCTCGGCGAGAGCGGGTGCAAGAGCAACTTGCTCTTGCTCCTCGCTCTTGCTCCTCCCCTCGGCGAGAGCGGGTGCAAGAGCAACTTGCTCTTGCTCCTCGCTCTTGCTCCTCCCCTCGGCGAGAGCGGGTGCAAGAGCAACTTGCTCTTGCTCCTCGCTCTTGCTCCTCCCCTCGGCGAGAGCGGGTGCAAGAGCAACTTGCTCTTGCTCCTCGCTCTTGCTCCTCCCCTCGGCGAGAGCGGGTGCAAGAGCAACTTGCTCTTGCTCCTCGCTCTTGCTCCTCCCCTCGGCGAGAGCGGGTGCAAGAGCAACTTGCTCTTGCTCCTCGCTCTTGCTCCTCCCCTCGGCGAGAGCGGGTGCAAGAGCAACTTGCTCTTGCTCCTCGCTCTTGCTCCTCCCCTCGGCGAGAGCGGGTGCAAGAGCAACTTGCTCTTGCTCCTCGCTCTTGCTCCTCCCCTCGGCGAGAGCGGGTGCAAGAGCAACTTGCTCTTGCTCCTCGCTCTTGCTCCTCCCCTCGGCGAGAGCGGGTGCAAGAGCAACTTGCTCTTGCTCCTCGCTCTTGCTCCTCCCCTCGGCGAGAGCGGGTGCAAGAGCAACTTGCTCTTGCTCCTCGCTCTTGCTCCTCCCCTCGGCGAGAGCGGGTGCAAGAGCAACTTGCTCTTGCTCCTCGCTCTTGCTCCTCCCCTCGGCGAGAGCGGGTGCAAGAGCAACTTGCTCTTGCTCCTCGCTCTTGCTCCTCCCCTCGGCGAGAGCGGGTGCAAGAGCAACTTGCTCTTGCTCCTCGCTCTTGCTCCTCCCCTCGGCGAGAGCGGGTGCAAGAGCAACTTGCTCTTGCTCCTCGCTCTTGCTCCTCCCCTCGGCGAGAGCGGGTGCAAGAGCAACTTGCTCTTGCTCCTCGCTCTTGCTCCTCCCCTCGGCGAGAGCGGGTGCAAGAGCAACTTGCTCTTGCTCCTCGCTCTTGCTCCTCCCCTCGGCGAGAGCGGGTGCAAGAGCAACTTGCTCTTGCTCCTCGCTCTTGCTCCTCCCCTCGGCGAGAGCGGGTGCAAGAGCAACTTGCTCTTGCTCCTCGCTCTTGCTCCTCCCCTCGGCGAGAGCGGGTGCAAGAGCAACTTGCTCTTGCTCCTCGCTCTTGCTCCTCCCCTCGGCGAGAGCGGGTGCAAGAGCAACTTGCTCTTGCTCCTCGCTCTTGCTCCTCCCCTCGGCGAGAGCGGGTGCAAGAGCAACTTGCTCTTGCTCCTCGCTCTTGCTCCTCCCCTCGGCGAGAGCGGGTGCAAGAGCAACTTGCTCTTGCTCCTCGCTCTTGCTCCTCCCCTCGGCGAGAGCGGGTGCAAGAGCAACTTGCTCTTGCTCCTCGCTCTTGCTCCTCCCCTCGGCGAGAGCGGGTGCAAGAGCAACTTGCTCTTGCTCCTCGCTCTTGCTCCTCCCCTCGGCGAGAGCGGGTGCAAGAGCAACTTGCTCTTGCTCCTCGCTCTTGCTCCTCCCCTCGGCGAGAGGTCCTTGTCCTTGTCCTTGTCCTTGTCCTTGTCCTTGTCCTTGTCCTTGTCCTTGTCCTTGTCCTTGTCCTTGTCCTTGTCCTTGTCCTTGTCCTTGTCCTTGTCCTTGTCCTTGTCCTTGTCCTTGTCCTTGTCCTTGTCCTTGTCCTTGTCCTTGTCCTTGTCCTTGTCCTTGTCCTTGTCCTTGTCCTTGTCCTTGTCCTTGTCCTTGTCCTTGTCCTTGTCCTTGTCCTTGTCCTTGTCCTTGTCCTTGTCCTTGTCCTTGTCCTTGTCCTTGTCCTTGTCCTTGTCCTTGTCCTTGTCCTTGTCCTTGTCCTTGTCCTTGTCCTTGTCCTTGTCCTTGTCCTTGTCCTTGTCCTTGTCCTTGTCCTTGTCCTTGTCCTTGTCCTTGTCCTTGTCCTTGTCCTTGTCCTTGTCCTTGTCCTTGTCCTTGTCCTTGTCCTTGTCCTTGTCCTTGTCCTTGTCCTTGTCCTTGTCCTTGTCCTTGTCCTTGTCCTTGTCCTTGTCCTTGTCCTTGTCCTTGTCCTTGTCCTTGTCCTTGTCCTTGTCCTTGTCCTTGTCCTTGTCCTTGTCCTTGTCCTTGTCCTTGTCCTTGTCCTTGTCCTTGTCCTTGTCCTTGTCCTTGTCCTTGTCCTTGTCCTTGTCCTTGTCCTTGTCCTTGTCCTTGTCCTTGTCCTTGTCCTTGTCCTTGTCCTTGTCCTTGTCCTTGTCCTTGTCCTTGTCCTTGTCCTTGTCCTTGTCCTTGTCCTTGTCCTTGTCCTTGTCCTTGTCCTTGTCCTTGTCCTTGTCCTTGTCCTTGTCCTTGTCCTTGTCCTTGTCCTTGTCCTTGTCCTTGTCCTTGTCCTTGTCCTTGTCCTTGTCCTTGTCCTTGTCCTTGTCCTTGTCCTTGTCCTTGTCCTTGTCCTTGTCCTTGTCCTTGTCCTTGTCCTTGTCCTTGTCCTTGTCCTTGTCCTTGTCCTTGTCCTTGTCCTTGTCCTTGTCCTTGTCCTTGTCCTTGTCCTTGTCCTTGTCCTTGTCCTTGTCCTTGTCCTTGTCCTTGTCCTTGTCCTTGTCCTTGTCCTTGTCCTTGTCCTTGTCCTTGTCCTTGTCCTTGTCCTTGTCCTTGTCCTTGTCCTTGTCCTTGTCCTTGTCCTTGTCCTTGTCCTTGTCCTTGTCCTTGTCCTTGTCCTTGTCCTTGTCCTTGTCCTTGTCCTTGTCCTTGTCCTTGTCCTTGTCCTTGTCCTTGTCCTTGTCCTTGTCCTTGTCCTTGTCCTTGTCCTTGTCCTTGTCCTTGTCCTTGTCCTTGTCCTTGTCCTTGTATTTTTATTCTTATTTTTTATTCTCTCTTTTTTTTAAATTTATTTTATTTTTATTTTTTTTTACTTTTACCTGGTTCGATCCTGGGTCCCCTTCGTCTGCGCGCCTGTGCATTATCCAATGTGCTACCATTGTTCTCCCGTTTTTGTGTCCTTAATGATAATATTTATTCGTTATGATCGACTAGTATGGTGACGTGGCGCCGCCTAGCGACTACAAAAGAAGCTTTGTGTCAGTGATATTATCGTTCGCGTACGGTACATTGGCGTTTGGCACAGAGGCTCCACATGTAAGATAGTAGTAATCGAATCGAGGCAAAGGAACCAGAGGAAAAACACAATAAGCATCTTGGTAACTATATATTTGAAAATTACTGAGCAGACCTATTACTAGCCGAAAAAAACCAGCATCGTTGAAGCTGCATTGATAAACAATAAATTTTAATTGAATAGAAGTTGTATTGATGAAAAATAATTGTTGCCAAAATAAAAGCAGGAATGATGACACGAACTTATTCCTGCCTAACTAGAAGTTGGATTGATGAAAAAAATACTGGAACGAGCGAATAATTTACGACGCTTAGAAGATTGTTGTTGTTGCTGTTGTTGCTGTTGCTGTTGTTGTTGTTTCCTCAGTTTAATCGTATAAAATTAGCGCCTTCATTTTCTCGGTTTCGGCGTATAAAATTAGCGCCCCCAAATTCTCTGTTTCGGCGTGAAAAATTAGCGCCCTTAAAATCTCTGTTTCGGCGTGAAAAATTAGCGCCCTCATTTTCTAGGATTCTGCGTGTAAAAATTGCTCTTGCTCCTCGCTTAATTTCATTCACCGCCTTCCTTTCATATAATCTTTCAACTTGCTCTTGCTCCTCGCTCTTGCTCCTCCCCTCGGCGAGAGCGGGTGCAAGAGCAACTTGCTCTTGCTCCTCGCTCTTGCTCTTCCCCTCGGCGAGAGAGGAGATTGTTGTTGTTGTTGTTGTTGTTGTTGTTGCGATTCGAACCTGGGTCCCTTGCGTCTCCGCCCCTCGTGATGCGGCGCCGCCTAGCGACTACAAAAGAAGCTTTGTGTCAGTGATAATATCGTTCGCGTACGGTACAATGGCGTTTGGCACACAGGCTCTACCCGTCGCACCCTAAGCAGACGAGACACACACACACACACACGTGTTCGCCCGCGCACATGTGTGTGTGTGTGTTGGTCGTATAAAATTAGCGCCTTAATTTTCTCGGTTTCGGCGTATAAAATTAGCGCCCTCAATTTCTCTGTTTCGGCGTATAAAATTAGCGCCTTTATTTTCTCGGATTCTGCGTGTAAAACTTGCTCTTGCTCACCGCATTCCTTTCATATAATTTTTCAATTTCCTTTTTTGATTATTTAAATTTTTGCCTTTTTACTTTTTACAATTTTACTTTTGTTTTAATTTTTAACGTTGCTCTTGCTCCTCGCTCTTGCTCCTCCCCTCGGCGAGAGCGGGTGCAAGAGCAACTTGCTCTTGCTCCTCGCTCTTGCTCCTCCCCTCGGCGAGAGCGGGTGCAAGAGCAACTTGCTCTTGCTCCTCGCTCTTGCTCCTCCCCTCGGCGAGAGCGGGTGCAAGAGCAACTTGCTCTTGCTCCTCGCTCTTGCTCCTCCCCTCGGCGAGAGCGGGTGCAAGAGCAACTTGCTCTTGCTCCTCGCTCTTGCTCCTCCCCTCGGCGAGAGCGGGTGCAAGAGCAACTTGCTCTTGCTCCTCGCTCTTGCTCCTCCCCTCGGCGAGAGCGGGTGCAAGAGCAACTTGCTCTTGCTCCTCGCTCTTGCTCCTCCCCTCGGCGAGAGCGGGTGCAAGAGCAACTTGCTCTTGCTCCTCGCTCTTGCTCCTCCCCTCGGCGAGAGCGGGTGCAAGAGCAACTTGCTCTTGCTCCTCGCTCTTGCTCCTCCCCTCGGCGAGAGCGGGTGCAAGAGCAACTTGCTCTTGCTCCTCGCTCTTGCTCCTCCCCTCGGCGAGAGCGGGTGCAAGAGCAACTTGCTCTTGCTCCTCGCTCTTGCTCCTCCCCTCGGCGAGAGCGGGTGCAAGAGCAACTTGCTCTTGCTCCTCGCTCTTGCTCCTCCCCTCGGCGAGAGCGGGTGCAAGAGCAACTTGCTCTTGCTCCTCGCTCTTGCTCCTCCCCTCGGCGAGAGCGGGTGCAAGAGCAACTTGCTCTTGCTCCTCGCTCTTGCTCCTCCCCTCGGCGAGAGCGGGTGCAAGAGCAACTTGCTCTTGCTCCTCGCTCTTGCTCCTCCCCTCGGCGAGAGCGGGTGCAAGAGCAACTTGCTCTTGCTCCTCGCTCTTGCTCCTCCCCTCGGCGAGAGCGGGTGCAAGAGCAACTTGCTCTTGCTCCTCGCTCTTGCTCCTCCCCTCGGCGAGAGCGGGTGCAAGAGCAACTTGCTCTTGCTCCTCGCTCTTGCTCCTCCCCTCGGCGAGAGCGGGTGCAAGAGCAACTTGCTCTTGCTCCTCGCTCTTGCTCCTCCCCTCGGCGAGAGCGCCTTGTCCTTGTCCTTGTCCTTGTCCTTGTCCTTGTCCTTGTCCTTGTCCTTGTCCTTGTCCTTGTCCTTGTCCTTGTCCTTGTCCTTGTCCTTGTCCTTGTCCTTGTCCTTGTCCTTGTCCTTGTCCTTGTCCTTGTCCTTGTCCTTGTCCTTGTCCTTGTCCTTGTCCTTGTCCTTGTCCTTGTCCTTGTCCTTGTCCTTGTCCTTGTCCTTGTCCTTGTCCTTGTCCTTGTCCTTGTCCTTGTCCTTGTCCTTGTCCTTGTCCTTGTCCTTGTCCTTGTCCTTGTCCTTGTCCTTGTCCTTGTCCTTGTCCTTGTCCTTGTCCTTGTCCTTGTCCTTGTCCTTGTCCTTGTCCTTGTCCTTGTCCTTGTCCTTGTCCTTGTCCTTGTCCTTGTCCTTGTCCTTGTCCTTGTCCTTGTCCTTGTCCTTGTCCTTGTCCTTGTCCTTGTCCTTGTCCTTGTCCTTGTCCTTGTCCTTGTCCTTGTCCTTGTCCTTGTCCTTGTCCTTGTCCTTGTCCTTGTCCTTGTCCTTGTCCTTGTCCTTGTCCTTGTCCTTGTCCTTGTCCTTGTCCTTGTCCTTGTCCTTGTCCTTGTCCTTGTCCTTGTCCTTGTCCTTGTCCTTGTCCTTGTCCTTGTCCTTGTCCTTGTCCTTGTCCTTGTCCTTGTCCTTGTCCTTGTCCTTGTCCTTGTCCTTGTCCTTGTCCTTGTCCTTGTCCTTGTCCTTGTCCTTGTCCTTGTCCTTGTCCTTGTCCTTGTCCTTGTCCTTGTCCTTGTCCTTGTCCTTGTCTTTTTATTCTTATTTTTTATTCTCTCTTTTTTTTAAATTTATTTTATTTTTATTTTTTTTTACTTTTACCTGGTTCGATCCTGGGTCCCCTTCGTCTGCGCGCCTGTGCATTATCCAATGTGCTACCGTTGTTCTCCCGTTTTTGTGTCCTTAATGATAATATTTATTCGTTATGATCGACTAGTATGGTGACGTGGCGCCGCCTAGCGACTACAAAAGAAGCTTTGTGTCAGTGATATTATCGTTCGCGTACGGTACATTGGCGTTTGGCACAGAGGCTCCACATGTAAGATAGTAGTAATCGAATCGAGGCAAAGGAACCAGAGGAAAAACACAATAAGCATCTTGGTAACTATATATTTGAAAATTACTGAGCAGACCTATTACTAGCCGAAAAAAACCAGCATCGTTGAAGCTGCATTGATAAACAATAAATTTTAATTGAATAGAAGTTGTATTGATGAAAAATAATTGTTGCCAAAATAAAAGCAGGAATGATGACACGAACTTATTCCTGCCTAACTAGAAGTTGGATTGATGAAAAAAATACTGGAACGAGCGAATAATTTACGACGCTTAGAAGATTGTTGTTGTTGCTGTTGTTGCTGTTGCTGTTGTTGTTGTTTCCTCAGTTTAATCGTATAAAATTAGCGCCTTCATTTTCTCGGTTTCGGCGTATAAAATTAGCGCCCCCAAATTCTCTGTTTCGGCGTGAAAAATTAGCGCCCTTAAAATCTCTGTTTCGGCGTGAAAAATTAGCGCCCTCATTTTCTAGGATTCTGCGTGTAAAAATTGCTCTTGCTCCTCGCTTAATTTCATTCACCGCCTTCCTTTCATATAATCTTTCAACTTGCTCTTGCTCCTCGCTCTTGCTCCTCCCCTCGGCGAGAGCGGGTGCAAGAGCAACTTGCTCTTGCTCCTCGCTCTTGCTCTTCCCCTCGGCGAGAGAGGAGATTGTTGTTGTTGTTGTTGTTGTTGTTGTTGTTGCGATTCGAACCTGGGTCCCTTGCGTCTCCGCCCCTCGTGATGCGGCGCCGCCTAGCGACTACAAAAGAAGCTTTGTGTCAGTGATAATATCGTTCGCGTACGGTACAATGGCGTTTGGCACACAGGCTCTACCCGTCGCACCCTAAGCAGACGAGACACACACACACACACACGTGTTCGCCCGCGCACATGTGTGTGTGTGTGTTGGTCGTATAAAATTAGCGCCTTAATTTTCTCGGTTTCGGCGTATAAAATTAGCGCCCTCAATTTCTCTGTTTCGGCGTATAAAATTAGCGCCTTTATTTTCTCGGATTCTGCGTGTAAAACTTGCTCTTGCTCACCGCATTCCTTTCATATAATTTTTCAATTTCCTTTTTTGATTATTTAAATTTTTGCCTTTTTACTTTTTACAATTTTACTTTTGTTTTAATTTTTAACGTTGCTCTTGCTCCTCGCTCTTGCTCCTCCCCTCGGCGAGAGCGGGTGCAAGAGCAACTTGCTCTTGCTCCTCGCTCTTGCTCCTCCCCTCGGCGAGAGCGGGTGCAAGAGCAACTTGCTCTTGCTCCTCGCTCTTGCTCCTCCCCTCGGCGAGAGCGGGTGCAAGAGCAACTTGCTCTTGCTCCTCGCTCTTGCTCCTCCCCTCGGCGAGAGCGGGTGCAAGAGCAACTTGCTCTTGCTCCTCGCTCTTGCTCCTCCCCTCGGCGAGAGCGGGTGCAAGAGCAACTTGCTCTTGCTCCTCGCTCTTGCTCCTCCCCTCGGCGAGAGCGGGTGCAAGAGCAACTTGCTCTTGCTCCTCGCTCTTGCTCCTCCCCTCGGCGAGAGCGGGTGCAAGAGCAACTTGCTCTTGCTCCTCGCTCTTGCTCCTCCCCTCGGCGAGAGCGGGTGCAAGAGCAACTTGCTCTTGCTCCTCGCTCTTGCTCCTCCCCTCGGCGAGAGCGGGTGCAAGAGCAACTTGCTCTTGCTCCTCGCTCTTGCTCCTCCCCTCGGCGAGAGCGGGTGCAAGAGCAACTTGCTCTTGCTCCTCGCTCTTGCTCCTCCCCTCGGCGAGAGCGGGTGCAAGAGCAACTTGCTCTTGCTCCTCGCTCTTGCTCCTCCCCTCGGCGAGAGCGGGTGCAAGAGCAACTTGCTCTTGCTCCTCGCTCTTGCTCCTCCCCTCGGCGAGAGCGCCTTGTCCTTGTCCTTGTCCTTGTCCTTGTCCTTGTCCTTGTCCTTGTCCTTGTCCTTGTCCTTGTCCTTGTCCTTGTCCTTGTCCTTGTCCTTGTCCTTGTCCTTGTCCTTGTCCTTGTCCTTGTCCTTGTCCTTGTCCTTGTCCTTGTCCTTGTCCTTGTCCTTGTCCTTGTCCTTGTCCTTGTCCTTGTCCTTGTCCTTGTCCTTGTCCTTGTCCTTGTCCTTGTCCTTGTCCTTGTCCTTGTCCTTGTCCTTGTCCTTGTCCTTGTCCTTGTCCTTGTCCTTGTCCTTGTCCTTGTCCTTGTCCTTGTCCTTGTCCTTGTCCTTGTCCTTGTCCTTGTCCTTGTCCTTGTCCTTGTCCTTGTCCTTGTCCTTGTCCTTGTCCTTGTCCTTGTCCTTGTCCTTGTCCTTGTCCTTGTCCTTGTCCTTGTCCTTGTCCTTGTCCTTGTCCTTGTCCTTGTCCTTGTCCTTGTCCTTGTCCTTGTCCTTGTCCTTGTCCTTGTCCTTGTCCTTGTCCTTGTCCTTGTCCTTGTCCTTGTCCTTGTCCTTGTCCTTGTCCTTGTCCTTGTCCTTGTCCTTGTCCTTGTCCTTGTCCTTGTCCTTGTCCTTGTCCTTGTCCTTGTCCTTGTCCTTGTCCTTGTCCTTGTCCTTGTCCTTGTCCTTGTCCTTGTATTTTTATTCTTATTTTTTATTCTCTCTTTTTTTTAAATTTATTTTATTTTTATTTTTTTTTACTTTTACCTGGTTCGATCCTGGGTCCCCTTCGTCTGCGCGCCTGTGCATTATCCAATGTGCTACCATTGTTCTCCCGTTTTTGTGTCCTTAATGATAATATTTATTCGTTATGATCGACTAGTATGGTGACGTGGCGCCGCCTAGCGACTACAAAAGAAGCTTTGTGTCAGTGATATTATCGTTCGCGTACGGTACATTGGCGTTTGGCACAGAGGCTCCACATGTAAGATAGTAGTAATCGAATCGAGGCAAAGGAACCAGAGGAAAAACACAATAAGCATCTTGGTAACTATATATTTGAAAATTACTGAGCAGACCTATTACTAGCCGAAAAAAACCAGCATCGTTGAAGCTGCATTGATAAACAATAAATTTTAATTGAATAGAAGTTGTATTGATGAAAAATAATTGTTGCCAAAATAAAAGCAGGAATGATGACACGAACTTATTCCTGCCTAACTAGAAGTTGGATTGATGAAAAAAATACTGGAACGAGCGAATAATTTACGACGCTTAGAAGATTGTTGTTGTTGCTGTTGTTGCTGTTGCTGTTGTTGTTGTTTCCTCAGTTTAATCGTATAAAATTAGCGCCTTCATTTTCTCGGTTTCGGCGTATAAAATTAGCGCCCCCAAATTCTCTGTTTCGGCGTGAAAAATTAGCGCCCTTAAAATCTCTGTTTCGGCGTGAAAAATTAGCGCCCTCATTTTCTAGGATTCTGCGTGTAAAAATTGCTCTTGCTCCTCGCTTAATTTCATTCACCGCCTTCCTTTCATATAATCTTTCAACTTGCTCTTGCTCCTCGCTCTTGCTCCTCCCCTCGGCGAGAGCGGGTGCAAGAGCAACTTGCTCTTGCTCCTCGCTCTTGCTCTTCCCCTCGGCGAGAGAGGAGATTGTTGTTGTTGTTGTTGTTGTTGTTGTTGCGATTCGAACCTGGGTCCCTTGCGTCTCCGCCCCTCGTGATGCGGCGCCGCCTAGCGACTACAAAAGAAGCTTTGTGTCAGTGATAATATCGTTCGCGTACGGTACAATGGCGTTTGGCACACAGGCTCTACCCGTCGCACCCTAAGCAGACGAGACACACACACACACACACGTGTTCGCCCGCGCACATGTGTGTGTGTGTGTTGGTCGTATAAAATTAGCGCCTTAATTTTCTCGGTTTCGGCGTATAAAATTAGCGCCCTCAATTTCTCTGTTTCGGCGTATAAAATTAGCGCCTTTATTTTCTCGGATTCTGCGTGTAAAACTTGCTCTTGCTCACCGCATTCCTTTCATATAATTTTTCAATTTCCTTTTTTGATTATTTAAATTTTTGCCTTTTTACTTTTTACAATTTTACTTTTGTTTTAATTTTTAACGTTGCTCTTGCTCCTCGCTCTTGCTCCTCCCCTCGGCGAGAGCGGGTGCAAGAGCAACTTGCTCTTGCTCCTCGCTCTTGCTCCTCCCCTCGGCGAGAGCGGGTGCAAGAGCAACTTGCTCTTGCTCCTCGCTCTTGCTCCTCCCCTCGGCGAGAGCGGGTGCAAGAGCAACTTGCTCTTGCTCCTCGCTCTTGCTCCTCCCCTCGGCGAGAGCGGGTGCAAGAGCAACTTGCTCTTGCTCCTCGCTCTTGCTCCTCCCCTCGGCGAGAGCGGGTGCAAGAGCAACTTGCTCTTGCTCCTCGCTCTTGCTCCTCCCCTCGGCGAGAGCGGGTGCAAGAGCAACTTGCTCTTGCTCCTCGCTCTTGCTCCTCCCCTCGGCGAGAGCGGGTGCAAGAGCAACTTGCTCTTGCTCCTCGCTCTTGCTCCTCCCCTCGGCGAGAGCGGGTGCAAGAGCAACTTGCTCTTGCTCCTCGCTCTTGCTCCTCCCCTCGGCGAGAGCGGGTGCAAGAGCAACTTGCTCTTGCTCCTCGCTCTTGCTCCTCCCCTCGGCGAGAGCGGGTGCAAGAGCAACTTGCTCTTGCTCCTCGCTCTTGCTCCTCCCCTCGGCGAGAGCGGGTGCAAGAGCAACTTGCTCTTGCTCCTCGCTCTTGCTCCTCCCCTCGGCGAGAGCGGGTGCAAGAGCAACTTGCTCTTGCTCCTCGCTCTTGCTCCTCCCCTCGGCGAGAGCGGGTGCAAGAGCAACTTGCTCTTGCTCCTCGCTCTTGCTCCTCCCCTCGGCGAGAGCGGGTGCAAGAGCAACTTGCTCTTGCTCCTCGCTCTTGCTCCTCCCCTCGGCGAGAGCGGGTGCAAGAGCAACTTGCTCTTGCTCCTCGCTCTTGCTCCTCCCCTCGGCGAGAGCGGGTGCAAGAGCAACTTGCTCTTGCTCCTCGCTCTTGCTCCTCCCCTCGGCGAGAGCGGGTGCAAGAGCAACTTGCTCTTGCTCCTCGCTCTTGCTCCTCCCCTCGGCGAGAGCGGGTGCAAGAGCAACTTGCTCTTGCTCCTCGCTCTTGCTCCTCCCCTCGGCGAGAGCGGGTGCAAGAGCAACTTGCTCTTGCTCCTCGCTCTTGCTCCTCCCCTCGGCGAGAGCGCCTTGTCCTTGTCCTTGTCCTTGTCCTTGTCCTTGTCCTTGTCCTTGTCCTTGTCCTTGTCCTTGTCCTTGTCCTTGTCCTTGTCCTTGTCCTTGTCCTTGTCCTTGTCCTTGTCCTTGTCCTTGTCCTTGTCCTTGTCCTTGTCCTTGTCCTTGTCCTTGTCCTTGTCCTTGTCCTTGTCCTTGTCCTTGTCCTTGTCCTTGTCCTTGTCCTTGTCCTTGTCCTTGTCCTTGTCCTTGTCCTTGTCCTTGTCCTTGTCCTTGTCCTTGTCCTTGTCCTTGTCCTTGTCCTTGTCCTTGTCCTTGTCCTTGTCCTTGTCCTTGTCCTTGTCCTTGTCCTTGTCCTTGTCCTTGTCCTTGTCCTTGTCCTTGTCCTTGTCCTTGTCCTTGTCCTTGTCCTTGTCCTTGTCCTTGTCCTTGTCCTTGTCCTTGTCCTTGTCCTTGTCCTTGTCCTTGTCCTTGTCCTTGTCCTTGTCCTTGTCCTTGTCCTTGTCCTTGTCCTTGTCCTTGTCCTTGTCCTTGTCCTTGTCCTTGTCCTTGTCCTTGTCCTTGTCCTTGTCCTTGTCCTTGTCCTTGTCCTTGTCCTTGTCCTTGTCCTTGTCCTTGTCCTTGTCCTTGTCCTTGTCCTTGTCCTTGTCCTTGTCCTTGTCCTTGTCCTTGTCCTTGTCCTTGTCCTTGTCCTTGTCCTTGTCCTTGTCCTTGTCCTTGTCCTTGTCCTTGTCCTTGTCCTTGTCCTTGTCCTTGTCCTTGTCCTTGTCTTTTTCTTCTTATTTTTTATTCTCTCTTTTTTTTAAATTTATTTTATTTTTATTTTTTTTTACTTTTACCTGGTTCGATCCTGGGTCCCCTTCGTCTGCGCGCCTGTGCATTATCCAATGTGCTACCGTTGTTCTCCCGTTTTTGTGTCCTTAATGATAATATTTATTCGTTATGATCGACTAGTATGGTGACGTGGCGCCGCCTAGCGACTACAAAAGAAGCTTTGTGTCAGTGATATTATCGTTCGCGTACGGTACATTGGCGTTTGGCACAGAGGCTCCACATGTAAGATAGTAGTAATCGAATCGAGGCAAAGGAACCAGAGGAAAAACACAATAAGCATCTTGGTAACTATATATTTGAAAATTACTGAGCAGACCTATTACTAGCCGAAAAAAACCAGCATCGTTGAAGCTGCATTGATAAACAATAAATTTTAATTGAATAGAAGTTGTATTGATGAAAAATAATTGTTGCCAAAATAAAAGCAGGAATGATGACACGAACTTATTCCTGCCTAACTAGAAGTTGGATTGATGAAAAAAATACTGGAACGAGCGAATAATTTACGACGCTTAGAAGATTGTTGTTGTTGCTGTTGTTGCTGTTGCTGTTGTTGTTGTTTCCTCAGTTTAATCGTATAAAATTAGCGCCTTCATTTTCTCGGTTTCGGCGTATAAAATTAGCGCCCCCAAATTCTCTGTTTCGGCGTGAAAAATTAGCGCCCTTAAAATCTCTGTTTCGGCGTGAAAAATTAGCGCCCTCATTTTCTAGGATTCTGCGTGTAAAAATTGCTCTTGCTCCTCGCTTAATTTCATTCACCGCCTTCCTTTCATATAATCTTTCAACTTGCTCTTGCTCCTCGCTCTTGCTCCTCCCCTCGGCGAGAGCGGGTGCAAGAGCAACTTGCTCTTGCTCCTCGCTCTTGCTCTTCCCCTCGGCGAGAGAGGAGATTGTTGTTGTTGTTGTTGTTGTTGTTGTTGTTGCGATTCGAACCTGGGTCCCTTGCGTCTCCGCCCCTCGTGATGCGGCGCCGCCTAGCGACTACAAAAGAAGCTTTGTGTCAGTGATAATATCGTTCGCGTACGGTACAATGGCGTTTGGCACACAGGCTCTACCCGTCGCACCCTAAGCAGACGAGACACACACACACACACACGTGTTCGCCCGCGCACATGTGTGTGTGTGTGTTGGTCGTATAAAATTAGCGCCTTAATTTTCTCGGTTTCGGCGTATAAAATTAGCGCCCTCAATTTCTCTGTTTCGGCGTATAAAATTAGCGCCTTTATTTTCTCGGATTCTGCGTGTAAAACTTGCTCTTGCTCACCGCATTCCTTTCATATAATTTTTCAATTTCCTTTTTTGATTATTTAAATTTTTGCCTTTTTACTTTTTACAATTTTACTTTTGTTTTAATTTTTAACGTTGCTCTTGCTCCTCGCTCTTGCTCCTCCCCTCGGCGAGAGCGGGTGCAAGAGCAACTTGCTCTTGCTCCTCGCTCTTGCTCCTCCCCTCGGCGAGAGCGGGTGCAAGAGCAACTTGCTCTTGCTCCTCGCTCTTGCTCCTCCCCTCGGCGAGAGCGGGTGCAAGAGCAACTTGCTCTTGCTCCTCGCTCTTGCTCCTCCCCTCGGCGAGAGCGGGTGCAAGAGCAACTTGCTCTTGCTCCTCGCTCTTGCTCCTCCCCTCGGCGAGAGCGGGTGCAAGAGCAACTTGCTCTTGCTCCTCGCTCTTGCTCCTCCCCTCGGCGAGAGCGGGTGCAAGAGCAACTTGCTCTTGCTCCTCGCTCTTGCTCCTCCCCTCGGCGAGAGCGGGTGCAAGAGCAACTTGCTCTTGCTCCTCGCTCTTGCTCCTCCCCTCGGCGAGAGCGGGTGCAAGAGCAACTTGCTCTTGCTCCTCGCTCTTGCTCCTCCCCTCGGCGAGAGCGGGTGCAAGAGCAACTTGCTCTTGCTCCTCGCTCTTGCTCCTCCCCTCGGCGAGAGCGGGTGCAAGAGCAACTTGCTCTTGCTCCTCGCTCTTGCTCCTCCCCTCGGCGAGAGCGGGTGCAAGAGCAACTTGCTCTTGCTCCTCGCTCTTGCTCCTCCCCTCGGCGAGAGCGGGTGCAAGAGCAACTTGCTCTTGCTCCTCGCTCTTGCTCCTCCCCTCGGCGAGAGCGCCTTGTCCTTGTCCTTGTCCTTGTCCTTGTCCTTGTCCTTGTCCTTGTCCTTGTCCTTGTCCTTGTCCTTGTCCTTGTCCTTGTCCTTGTCCTTGTCCTTGTCCTTGTCCTTGTCCTTGTCCTTGTCCTTGTCCTTGTCCTTGTCCTTGTCCTTGTCCTTGTCCTTGTCCTTGTCCTTGTCCTTGTCCTTGTCCTTGTCCTTGTCCTTGTCCTTGTCCTTGTCCTTGTCCTTGTCCTTGTCCTTGTCCTTGTCCTTGTCCTTGTCCTTGTCCTTGTCCTTGTCCTTGTCCTTGTCCTTGTCCTTGTCCTTGTCCTTGTCCTTGTCCTTGTCCTTGTCCTTGTCCTTGTCCTTGTCCTTGTCCTTGTCCTTGTCCTTGTCCTTGTCCTTGTCCTTGTCCTTGTCCTTGTCCTTGTCCTTGTCCTTGTCCTTGTCCTTGTCCTTGTCCTTGTCCTTGTCCTTGTCCTTGTCCTTGTCCTTGTCCTTGTCCTTGTCCTTGTCCTTGTCCTTGTCCTTGTCCTTGTCCTTGTCCTTGTCCTTGTCCTTGTCCTTGTCCTTGTCCTTGTCCTTGTCCTTGTCCTTGTCCTTGTCCTTGTCCTTGTCCTTGTCCTTGTCCTTGTCCTTGTCCTTGTCCTTGTCCTTGTCCTTGTCCTTGTCCTTGTCCTTGTCCTTGTCCTTGTCCTTGTCCTTGTCCTTGTCCTTGTCCTTGTCCTTGTCCTTGTCCTTGTCCTTGTCCTTGTCCTTGTCCTTGTCCTTGTCCTTGTCCTTGTCCTTGTCCTTGTCCTTGTCCTTGTCCTTGTCCTTGTCCTTGTCCTTGTCCTTGTCCTTGTCCTTGTCCTTGTCCTTGTCCTTGTCCTTGTCCTTGTCCTTGTCCTTGTCCTTGTCCTTGTCCTTGTCCTTGTCCTTGTCCTTGTCCTTGTCCTTGTCCTTGTCCTTGTCCTTGTCCTTGTCCTTGTCCTTGTCCTTGTCCTTGTATTTTTATTCTTATTTTTTATTCTCTCTTTTTTTTTAATTTATTTTATTTTTATTTTTTTTTACTTTTTCCTGGTTCGATCCTGGGTCCCCTTCGTCTGCGCGCCTGTGCATTATCCAATGTGCTACCGTTGTTCTCCCGTTTTTGTGTCCTTAATGATAATATTTATTCGTTATGATCGACTAGTATGGTGACGTGGCGCCGCCTAGCGACTACAAAAGAAGCTTTGTGTCAGTGATATTATCGTTCGCGTACGGTACATTGGCGTTTGGCACAGAGGCTCCACATGTAAGATAGTAGTAATCGAATCGAGGCAAAGGAACCAGAGGAAAAACACAATAAGCATCTTGGTAACTATATATTTGAAAATTACTGAGCAGACCTATTACTAGCCGAAAAAAACCAGCATCGTTGAAGCTGCATTGATAAACAATAAATTTTAATTGAATAGAAGTTGTATTGATGAAAAATAATTGTTGCCAAAATAAAAGCAGGAATGATGACACGAACTTATTCCTGCCTAACTAGAAGTTGGATTGATGAAAAAAATACTGGAACGAGCGAATAATTTACGACGCTTAGAAGATTGTTGTTGTTGCTGTTGTTGCTGTTGCTGTTGTTGTTGTTTCCTCAGTTTAATCGTATAAAATTAGCGCCTTCATTTTCTCGGTTTCGGCGTATAAAATTAGCGCCCCCAAATTCTCTGTTTCGGCGTGAAAAATTAGCGCCCTTAAAATCTCTGTTTCGGCGTGAAAAATTAGCGCCCTCATTTTCTAGGATTCTGCGTGTAAAAATTGCTCTTGCTCCTCGCTTAATTTCATTCACCGCCTTCCTTTCATATAATCTTTCAACTTGCTCTTGCTCCTCGCTCTTGCTCCTCCCCTCGGCGAGAGCGGGTGCAAGAGCACTCCCCTCGGCGAGAGCGGGTGCAAGAGCAACTTGCTCTTGCTCCTCGCTCTTGCTCTTCCCCTCGGCGAGAGAGGAGATTGTTGTTGTTGTTGTTGTTGTTGTTGTTGTTGCGATTCGAACCTGGGTCCCTTGCGTCTCCGCCCCTCGTGATGCGGCGCCGCCTAGCGACTACAAAAGAAGCTTTGTGTCAGTGATAATATCGTTCGCGTACGGTACAATGGCGTTTGGCACACAGGCTCTACCCGTCGCACCCTAAGCAGACGAGACACACACACACACACACGTGTTCGCCCGCGCACATGTGTGTGTGTGTGTTGGTCGTATAAAATTAGCGCCTTAATTTTCTCGGTTTCGGCGTATAAAATTAGCGCCCTCAATTTCTCTGTTTCGGCGTATAAAATTAGCGCCTTTATTTTCTCGGATTCTGCGTGTAAAACTTGCTCTTGCTCACCGCATTCCTTTCATATAATTTTTCAATTTCCTTTTTTGATTATTTAAATTTTTGCCTTTTTACTTTTTACAATTTTACTTTTGTTTTAATTTTTAACGTTGCTCTTGCTCCTCGCTCTTGCTCCTCCCCTCGGCGAGAGCGGGTGCAAGAGCAACTTGCTCTTGCTCCTCGCTCTTGCTCCTCCCCTCGGCGAGAGCGGGTGCAAGAGCAACTTGCTCTTGCTCCTCGCTCTTGCTCCTCCCCTCGGCGAGAGCGGGTGCAAGAGCAACTTGCTCTTGCTCCTCGCTCTTGCTCCTCCCCTCGGCGAGAGCGGGTGCAAGAGCAACTTGCTCTTGCTCCTCGCTCTTGCTCCTCCCCTCGGCGAGAGCGGGTGCAAGAGCAACTTGCTCTTGCTCCTCGCTCTTGCTCCTCCCCTCGGCGAGAGCGGGTGCAAGAGCAACTTGCTCTTGCTCCTCGCTCTTGCTCCTCCCCTCGGCGAGAGCGGGTGCAAGAGCAACTTGCTCTTGCTCCTCGCTCTTGCTCCTCCCCTCGGCGAGATCTCCTTGTCCTTGTCCTTGTCCTTGTCCTTGTCCTTGTCCTTGTCCTTGTCCTTGTCCTTGTCCTTGTCCTTGTCCTTGTCCTTGTCCTTGTCCTTGTCCTTGTCCTTGTCCTTGTCCTTGTCCTTGTCCTTGTCCTTGTCCTTGTCCTTGTCCTTGTCCTTGTCCTTGTCCTTGTCCTTGTCCTTGTCCTTGTCCTTGTCCTTGTCCTTGTCCTTGTCCTTGTCCTTGTCCTTGTCCTTGTCCTTGTCCTTGTCCTTGTCCTTGTCCTTGTCCTTGTCCTTGTCCTTGTCCTTGTCCTTGTCCTTGTCCTTGTCCTTGTCCTTGTCCTTGTCCTTGTCCTTGTCCTTGTCCTTGTCCTTGTCCTTGTCCTTGTCCTTGTCCTTGTCCTTGTCCTTGTCCTTGTCCTTGTCCTTGTCCTTGTCCTTGTCCTTGTCCTTGTCCTTGTCCTTGTCCTTGTCCTTGTCCTTGTCCTTGTCCTTGTCCTTGTCCTTGTCCTTGTCCTTGTCCTTGTCCTTGTCCTTGTCCTTGTCCTTGTCCTTGTCCTTGTCCTTGTCCTTGTCCTTGTCCTTGTCCTTGTCCTTGTCCTTGTCCTTGTCCTTGTCCTTGTCCTTGTCCTTGTCCTTGTCCTTGTCCTTGTCCTTGTCCTTGTCCTTGTCCTTGTCCTTGTCCTTGTCCTTGTCCTTGTCCTTGTCCTTGTCCTTGTCCTTGTCCTTGTCCTTGTCCTTGTCCTTGTCCTTGTCCTTGTCCTTGTCCTTGTCCTTGTCCTTGTCCTTGTCCTTGTCCTTGTCCTTGTCCTTGTCCTTGTCCTTGTCCTTGTCCTTGTCCTTGTCCTTGTCCTTGTCCTTGTCCTTGTCCTTGTCCTTGTCCTTGTCCTTGTCCTTGTCCTTGTCCTTGTCCTTGTCCTTGTCCTTGTCCTTGTCCTTGTCCTTGTCCTTGTCCTTGTCCTTGTCCTTGTCCTTGTCCTTGTCCTTGTCCTTGTCCTTGTCCTTGTCCTTGTCCTTGTCCTTGTCCTTGTCCTTGTCCTTGTCCTTGTCCTTGTCCTTGTCCTTGTCCTTGTCCTTGTCCTTGTCCTTGTCCTTGTCCTTGTCCTTGTCCTTGTCCTTGTCCTTGTCCTTGTCCTTGTCCTTGTCCTTGTCCTTGTCCTTGTCCTTGTCCTTGTCCTTGTCCTTGTCCTTGTCCTTGTCCTTGTCCTTGTCCTTGTCCTTGTCCTTGTCCTTGTCCTTGTCCTTGTCCTTGTCCTTGTCCTTGTCCTTGTCCTTGTCCTTGTCCTTGTCCTTGTCCTTGTCCTTGTCCTTGTCCTTGTCCTTGTCCTTGTCCTTGTCCTTGTCCTTGTCCTTGTCCTTGTCCTTGTCCTTGTCCTTGTCCTTGTCCTTGTCCTTGTCCTTGTCCTTGTCCTTGTCCTTGTCCTTGTCCTTGTCCTTGTCCTTGTCCTTGTCCTTGTCCTTGTCCTTGTCCTTGTCCTTGTCCTTGTCCTTGTCCTTGTCCTTGTCCTTGTCCTTGTCCTTGTCCTTGTCCTTGTCCTTGTCCTTGTCCTTGTCCTTGTCCTTGTCCTTGTCCTTGTCCTTGTCCTTGTCCTTGTCCTTGTCCTTGTCCTTGTCCTTGTCCTTGTCCTTGTCCTTGTCCTTGTCCTTGTCCTTGTCCTTGTCCTTGTCCTTGTCCTTGTCCTTGTCCTTGTCCTTGTCCTTGTCCTTGTCCTTGTCCTTGTCCTTGTCCTTGTCCTTGTCCTTGTCCTTGTCCTTGTCCTTGTCCTTGTCCTTGTCCTTGTCCTTGTCCTTGTCCTTGTCCTTGTCCTTGTCCTTGTCCTTGTCCTTGTCCTTGTCCTTGTCCTTGTCCTTGTCCTTGTCCTTGTCCTTGTCCTTGTCCTTGTCCTTGTCCTTGTCCTTGTCCTTGTCCTTGTCCTTGTCCTTGTCCTTGTCCTTGTCCTTGTCCTTGTCCTTGTCCTTGTCCTTGTCCTTGTCCTTGTCCTTGTCCTTGTCCTTGTCCTTGTCCTTGTCCTTGTCCTTGTCCTTGTCCTTGTCCTTGTCCTTGTCCTTGTCCTTGTCCTTGTCCTTGTCCTTGTCCTTGTCCTTGTCCTTGTCCTTGTCCTTGTCCTTGTCCTTGTCCTTGTCCTTGTCCTTGTCCTTGTCCTTGTCCTTGTCCTTGTCCTTGTCCTTGTCCTTGTCCTTGTCCTTGTCCTTGTCCTTGTCCTTGTCCTTGTCCTTGTCCTTGTCCTTGTCCTTGTCCTTGTCCTTGTCCTTGTCCTTGTCCTTGTCCTTGTCCTTGTCCTTGTCCTTGTCCTTGTCCTTGTCCTTGTCCTTGTCCTTGTCCTTGTCCTTGTCCTTGTCCTTGTCCTTGTCCTTGTCCTTGTCCTTGTCCTTGTCCTTGTCCTTGTCCTTGTCCTTGTCCTTGTCCTTGTCCTTGTCCTTGTCCTTGTCCTTGTCCTTGTCCTTGTCCTTGTCCTTGTCCTTGTCCTTGTCCTTGTCCTTGTCCTTGTCCTTGTCCTTGTCCTTGTCCTTGTATTTTTATTCTTATTTTTTATTCTCTCTTTTTTTTAAATTTATTTTATTTTTATTTTTTTTTACTTTTACCTGGTTCGATCCTGGGTCCCCTTCGTCTGCGCGCCTGTGCATTATCCAATGTGCTACCGTTGTTCTCCCGTTTTTGTGTCCTTAATGATAATATTTATTCGTTATGATCGACTAGTATGGTGACGTGGCGCCGCCTAGCGACTACAAAAGAAGCTTTGTGTCAGTGATATTATCGTTCGCGTACGGTACATTGGCGTTTGGCACAGAGGCTCCACATGTAAGATAGTAGTAATCGAATCGAGGCAAAGGAACCAGAGGAAAAACACAATAAGCATCTTGGTAACTATATATTTGAAAATTACTGAGCAGACCTATTACTAGCCGAAAAAAACCAGCATCGTTGAAGCTGCATTGATAAACAATAAATTTTAATTGAATAGAAGTTGTATTGATGAAAAATAATTGTTGCCAAAATAAAAGCAGGAATGATGACACGAACTTATTCCTGCCTAACTAGAAGTTGGATTGATGAAAAAAATACTGGAACGAGCGAATAATTTACGACGCTTAGAAGATTGTTGTTGTTGCTGTTGTTGCTGTTGCTGTTGTTGTTGTTTCCTCAGTTTAATCGTATAAAATTAGCGCCTTCATTTTCTCGGTTTCGGCGTATAAAATTAGCGCCCCCAAATTCTCTGTTTCGGCGTGAAAAATTAGCGCCCTTAAAATCTCTGTTTCGGCGTGAAAAATTAGCGCCCTCATTTTCTAGGATTCTGCGTGTAAAAATTGCTCTTGCTCCTCGCTTAATTTCATTCACCGCCTTCCTTTCATATAATCTTTCAACTTGCTCTTGCTCCTCGCTCTTGCTCCTCCCCTCGGCGAGAGCGGGTGCAAGAGCAACTTGCTCTTGCTCCTCGCTCTTGCTCTTCCCCTCGGCGAGAGAGGAGATTGTTGTTGTTGTTGTTGTTGTTGTTGTTGTTGTTGCGATTCGAACCTGGGTCCCTTGCGTCTCCGCCCCTCGTGATGCGGCGCCGCCTAGCGACTACAAAAGAAGCTTTGTGTCAGTGATAATATCGTTCGCGTACGGTACAATGGCGTTTGGCACACAGGCTCTACCCGTCGCACCCTAAGCAGACGAGACACACACACACACACACGTGTTCGCCCGCGCACATGTGTGTGTGTGTGTTGGTCGTATAAAATTAGCGCCTTAATTTTCTCGGTTTCGGCGTATAAAATTAGCGCCCTCAATTTCTCTGTTTCGGCGTATAAAATTAGCGCCTTTATTTTCTCGGATTCTGCGTGTAAAACTTGCTCTTGCTCACCGCATTCCTTTCATATAATTTTTCAATTTCCTTTTTTGATTATTTAAATTTTTGCCTTTTTACTTTTTACAATTTTACTTTTGTTTTAATTTTTAACGTTGCTCTTGCTCCTCGCTCTTGCTCCTCCCCTCGGCGAGAGCGGGTGCAAGAGCAACTTGCTCTTGCTCCTCGCTCTTGCTCCTCCCCTCGGCGAGAGCGGGTGCAAGAGCAACTTGCTCTTGCTCCTCGCTCTTGCTCCTCCCCTCGGCGAGAGCGGGTGCAAGAGCAACTTGCTCTTGCTCCTCGCTCTTGCTCCTCCCCTCGGCGAGAGCGGGTGCAAGAGCAACTTGCTCTTGCTCCTCGCTCTTGCTCCTCCCCTCGGCGAGAGCGGGTGCAAGAGCAACTTGCTCTTGCTCCTCGCTCTTGCTCCTCCCCTCGGCGAGAGCGGGTGCAAGAGCAACTTGCTCTTGCTCCTCGCTCTTGCTCCTCCCCTCGGCGAGAGCGGGTGCAAGAGCAACTTGCTCTTGCTCCTCGCTCTTGCTCCTCCCCTCGGCGAGAGCGGGTGCAAGAGCAACTTGCTCTTGCTCCTCGCTCTTGCTCCTCCCCTCGGCGAGAGCGGGTGCAAGAGCAACTTGCTCTTGCTCCTCGCTCTTGCTCCTCCCCTCGGCGAGAGCGGGTGCAAGAGCAACTTGCTCTTGCTCCTCGCTCTTGCTCCTCCCCTCGGCGAGAGCGGGTGCAAGAGCAACTTGCTCTTGCTCCTCGCTCTTGCTCCTCCCCTCGGCGAGAGCGGGTGCAAGAGCAACTTGCTCTTGCTCCTCGCTCTTGCTCCTCCCCTCGGCGAGAGCGGGTGCAAGAGCAACTTGCTCTTGCTCCTCGCTCTTGCTCCTCCCCTCGGCGAGAGCGGGTGCAAGAGCAACTTGCTCTTGCTCCTCGCTCTTGCTCCTCCCCTCGGCGAGAGCGGGTGCAAGAGCAACTTGCTCTTGCTCCTCGCTCTTGCTCCTCCCCTCGGCGAGAGCGGGTGCAAGAGCAACTTGCTCTTGCTCCTCGCTCTTGCTCCTCCCCTCGGCGAGAGCGGGTGCAAGAGCAACTTGCTCTTGCTCCTCGCTCTTGCTCCTCCCCTCGGCGAGAGCGGGTGCAAGAGCAACTTGCTCTTGCTCCTCGCTCTTGCTCCTCCCCTCGGCGAGAGCGGGTGCAAGAGCAACTTGCTCTTGCTCCTCGCTCTTGCTCCTCCCCTCGGCGAGAGCGGGTGCAAGAGCAACTTGCTCTTGCTCCTCGCTCTTGCTCCTCCCCTCGGCGAGAGCGGGTG